>ML277906.1:0-18944 GCA_005239495.1 Nicotiana undulata
TTCATTAGTCAAGGTTGTAAACCTTGTGTACATCTCCTGAATTGTTTCACCTTCCTTCATAGTAAAATTTTCATACTGAGAGTATAACAATGTACCTCTAGACCTCTTCACTTGAGATGTTCCTTCATGTGCCACTTGTAGAGTATCTCAGATTTCCTTGGCAGTGGTGCAGCTTTGGATTCTGCTGTATTCATCTGGGCCTAGTCCACACACTAGCCACTTCTTGGCCTTGGCATTCTTCTCCCATTTCTTCAGATCNTAATAGTACTGGACGTTGAAGAGTGGTGGCCTTGCAGTTGATTGTCCTTCCCAGTTCCCAGGCGGTGCACTCATCTTGACCTTTTCCTAGGTGTTAGCCTCTTCAAGGATAACCTGCTCTGATACCAATTGATGTTTTATACTTCAATACTATACAATATTATAAGTTAATTGTGCAGTACCCAATTTTCGAGTGTTGTCCAATAAGAAGAACCGGGTTCTTCTTAGTCTACTACTTACTACTATTTGCGAAATAATTAAGCAGTAATAGTAAAGACACAGAGATTTTTACGTGGAAAACACCTGGCTCAAAAGGTGAAAAAACCACGACCTACTCCTCAGTAGGATTTGCTCAAAACTCTTCACTAAACTCTGAGCCAAAACGGACTTACAAAATAAACTCCTTTGTAATCCTAGGACTAACTCTAATCCTCTTTGTATCAACTAGCCTCTAGCTAATTTCTACAGATTTCAAGCTAACTCTAACTTGAACAATGTGTACCTATTATAATTGCTTCTATGAAAGCTGATAAGATACAATATTGAAACACCTACTACAATCAACTAGACTCAATACATCTATGATGAAACTGGTTCTTCTAGCTGATCTGTAGCTCCAAATTCGCTCCAATTTGGCTCGAACTGCTTGTGAAATTTCTTCACGAATTTTGCTCTCAATTCTTGATAAATTTATGCTTTTGTGCGATCTATTTCAGCAGTAATACACTGACTATTTATAGAGTCCGTTTGTTGAGTCCATGATTCAATTCTGATCCAACTCTTCCCTGGTAAACAAGTTTGATTGTAACTCAACTTCCTTCCTCTATTTCTGTCCTAGCTGAAAGCAACTTCTATCTTCTCTTATCAATTTGCAACCTTTTCGTATTAGGAGACATTCTCTTAGTTCTTTTCTACTTAGCAATCACTAATATCTCCTAGACTTGTACGATTTGTGATCCAACTGCTTCATTCAGAAGTGTATGCTATGATGGACCTGGTTCAACTGGACGCCTTTTGTCAATCTTCAAAACCCATTCAGTGACATGGGCCAACAGTTGCCTTAAAATTTTCCTTCAAATATTATGTAACTATAGTCGTAGATGAAAAGAAGTAGTGGATAGTTGCCTTTACCGGCAATTTGGAGGGGGTGAGGAGCTTAGCTTTTTTAAAAATGGCAGATGGAAAATGAGGGTTAAAATTACAATTTCTGTCTAACATAGATGGCTAAGTACGTGCACTATTTATAGAAATATCTCAAACTTATGATGATGATGTAATAGGTAATGGGAGTCTATATGGATGAATTCTTGATTTAACCTCGCAAACAAAGTGATCAGTTTAGGTGCATGCCCTTTAAACCTAAAATAAAATTTCCACAAGAGTATATTTTCTAAAAAATATTGTATTCTTTTATGGGTTCAGATTACTAATCTTTCATTGTATATTGCAATAGCAGATAGCATATACTGCAAGCTTTTGAAAAAAACAGAATATGGAGGATATACTTGTAGCGATTATATCAATGCTTCTGATTGTATCTCTAATTCCATTATATGTGTGAAAGCGCCGGGAGGAAAGAGGTTGTGAGATTGTTAAAGCTGAAGCTATGAATTTAGCTGGAGTTTGAACTTTGAGATGCACATTTCAAACTCCATGAACTTCATGAATTGAAGACAAAGATTCTAAATTTGTTGAATTGGTGTTAATTAAAAACTGGTGAAAATATTTATCTGAATTTTTTATCAATCACACACCACTAGAAAAATATGTTTTTTCACACTACTCGAGATTGCTTTTCAATTTCTGCAGCAACTGAAAAACTTTTATATATGTTGGATTAATCGACAACCTTTCATTGTAAGAATAGGGATATTGACTGGGATATAATACGTGCATGAATTCATTGAAATGTTTGAATCTAGTTGTATACGTTTAAAATCGGTGATGTTTTAACCTCAATACCACACAAGAGGGGTGATTTGTGTGGTGTCCATTTTTTCGTGTCCACTAATTATAGAAGGACTTGGTTTTTATGTGTTCCTTATACTATTGTTGTGGAAAATGCAGAAATTAAAGAATACAACAATTTTTACATGGAAAACACCTTGCTCAAAAGGTGAAAAAATCACGACCTACTATCCAGTAGGATTTTCTCCAAACACTTCACTACAACTCTGAGCCACCAACAAAGTTTAAAAACTCCTGCAAACCTAAGGATTAACTCTAACACTTATAGTAACCAGCCACAGGCTGTTGCCACTGCTTCAAGTTAACTCTAACTTGAACAAGTCGAGTTTACAACCTCTTGATAACCTAAGGATTAACTCTAACCTTTTTAGCAACACGCCACAGACTGTTGCGACTACGTCAAGTTAACTCTAATTTGAATAATACAACTCAGGTACATAGTACAATTTGCCTCTAAGAAAACTGAAAGGTACAACTCAAAACGCCTACTACACTTTGAACTAGAAATAAAGAAAGACACATAAAACTCTTTATGGAGCTAGTTCTTCAATCTGGTTCGTGTAGCTTCAAGATCGCACTCTTAATCTAACAGGAATTTCTCACACAATGCCTTGCTATTTTGCTCTACTCAATTCGTGTTTAACTTCAGTATGTGTGCATCACCTGTAAAAGAGAACAACACTGATATTTATAGAGTTAGTAAATAAGTATTAACTAGAGTTCTAATGCTTTACTCTTCCTTGGTGGAGGAGTTCTAGTCAACTTCAACTTCTAACTCTTCCCTTATCTTGGATAGAGTTCTCTTCAAGTAAGGAGTCCTGCTCCTTATCCAATATGCAATATTTTTATTCAGGGAATATCAAATATAACTACTTATACTTATCCCTTTCACGTGCAAGTCTTTTGCTTGATTCTGTCAGTCACCTGTGTACATTGTCCATGGACCTGGTTCATGCATGTGTTTCTTTGTCAATCATCAAAACCAAAACTGCTCAGGTCAATAAATTTCCCCTTTTTGATGATGACAAACTCAATGCTTTTCATAAACATGGAACCTGTTTCAACTCAGCTCAACATCAACACAATGTTAGAACACTTTTCATTTAAAGTCACAAATCATCAAGGACCAGGTTCATTAGGTTATAAACATCACATTCCAACGCAAAGCACACCTTATCTTCCCCCTTTTGGCGTCATCAAAAAATTGCATAATTAAGTAACCTGATTTTAGTAGATATCACTCATGGCCACTAGGTCTACTTGAAATGCAATCATGGATTCAATTTTCTCTTTATCAATCTAAAGATATTAGCCATCTAAAAAATATTAGCAAACAATTAGAGAAAAAGCAGTGAATATCATTGATTGATAAGATCCTACCACAAAGCATAAGAAGAAATAAAATAGAGAACCATGAGAAAAAAAATAGAGAATCCCACTTGGGTCACTGGTTACAACTGGGTTAGGAAGGATTTAGGACAGGGAAGGACCGGGTTCTTAGTTTTTGGCTTGAAGCAGTTTCAACATATCATGAAGAATATCCCTATTCTTCTCCTTTTACTTTGTAAGCTCCCACTTGAGATAGTCTCTCTCAACCTCTACTTCAGCCAACAACCTTTGTTTCTTGAGAATTCTTTTGATAAATCTTTCTCTTTTTGGCATTAGGTGTGGTTACTTCCACATCTTTATTTTCATCCTCATAAACCAGGTTCACCTCCTCAATCTGGACTGCTCCACTTGGCTTACCATTTTTTTTTCTTTCGAAGCGATTTTCTTGGCACTCTCAGCTAAGGCCTTTTTACATTGCCCTTACTCTGCTTCTTCTGGATCCTTGTAGTTTGTCCTCTTGTGGGAGGAGTTTCTACATGGATAGAAGAAGCACTCCTTCTCTTAGTGCCACACATGCTCTTTCCTGCAGTTTTTCTTACATTGCTCTTCTTCTTTTGATTGTAACTATCTGACACATTTTACAGCAGATTGGGACTCTTGTCTATTTTAGCAAGAGAAGGAATTGGTTCATCAAAACAGTTTCCTTAACCTAACTATCTCATATGCTGCACTTTTATCACCAGAACCATCACATATCTCATGTGATTCTATTTCCATACTTTTATTCACTGTCTCCTAACTATCACTAATATCTTCACTCCAAACCACCATTGCACGTGTTTATTCATTCAAACCAACAAGAGTTGGAGAACTAGATCCAATCACTCTTTCTTCTTCCCTTCCTCTCACATATGCATCAACACCCTTACTTTTTTTTTCTTTTTCCTTTTTATTTTTACCACCAATTTTTTCAGTACCAACAATCAAACCAACAAACACAAACCTATTTTCGAGACTCTCAGCAATTTTAGAAGCAACATCAGAAGCTTTTAACCCAAAAGTTACCTATTCAATTTCAGATGAAACTGGTTCTTCCCCCTCAGTCGTAGACGAGATCATCATAATTTTGTGGTTCTTCTGCTTGAATGACTTGTAACTTCTCATTCAATTTCTCGGCTTGTTCTTTGCTTGCTTCTGTTTTCGCGCCATCATTTTGATATGTTTTTATGGGGTTTTTGGTTGTTGAAAGTGTGGGTGAGGAGGTAGGGTTTTCAAAGTTTTTGGGATTCTCATGGGTGTTTACAATTTGATCAGTTCAGAAACTTGAGAGAAATAGATAGAGTTTTGAGGTTTTGGTTTTGATCTTTCGAATTTGAGATGAGAGGGTAAGGTCAAATCAATTTAATGATGAAAAGGCTGATTGTGTAACAACAACCTTTTGAGGTTAGAAGTCTTTTAATTTGGGAGTTTCAGTTTGAAGAGGTGTCATGCTCTACCCCAAATATTTTGGTAATTATGGTGCATGAGACTCTTGATGAAACTAGTTGATTTGTAGCTAATTGGTTCAAAAGTAATTTGGGATAAAGTGGGACTTTTTCAGTTCATGGTCCATATGTGTTTTTTCAAATTATACGGAGTGTAGAATACATACCTTATAAGCTCGATGAACTAGGTTCTTCACTAAAAGTTCTCTTGTGTAAGACTGATTTTTTCCAAGAAAATAAGGATATTATCATTAGACATTAGTGAGACATTTTAGCATGTGGCGCAAGAGTATACTAATAAAAGTATGAGACAGAGCAATATCTAATATGATAGTTTACAAAATTCACAAATTAGCTAACCAATCATTGAGTTAGAACTGGTTCCTCTTAGGTGATCTTAATCATCCCTAATTCTAACTTGTTCCTTTCAAAGTGATCTCTACTTAGAGCTTTTGTGAAGATGGAATATATTTTCTTGTCAGTAGAACAAAATTTCACAGTGATCAAACCTTTTTCGTAGTTGTCCCTCAAAAAGCGATACCTAACATCTATGTGCTTAGTTCTTTTGTGATGAACCGGGTTCTTGGTCAAACTAATTGCATTAGTGTTATCACAAAAGATAGGGATACACCTACATCAATCCCACAATCCATTAATTGTTGTTTGATCCACAACATTGAGCACAACATGAGGCAGCATCAATATTCTCAGTTTCAGCAGTAGATAAGCCCTTAGAATTTTACCTTTTGGGTGGCCCAAGACACAAGACATGAGCCAAGAAAGTGTGTAATTGTCACGACCCCAAATTCTAGCAGGCCGTGATGGCGCCTATCGTGGAACTAGGCTAGCCAACCATCACTTTACTACGCTTTTGTTCAATCATAACAGTTCACAATTAAATAATCAGCAAAAAACCATAGCATAAATAATATAAATAATTCTTAGCGTCCCCATAATATTCTAAACCACCTCCCAAGAACCGGAGTCAATAGCCATGAGCATCTACGAATAAATATATCTAACTCTGCTAAAACTATAATGTATATCTCTGAATCAAATGCTAAAGCTAAAAAAGGAAGGGAAATGGAGAAGTTGTGGACGCTGGACAGCTACCTCGAAATCCCGTGAACTTCTGCTATCGAACTTGCGTCAGCTACTGCTGAGAGCTGGTACCTGGATCTTTGCATAGAGGCACAGGGAGTCTTTATGAGTACACCAACTCAGTAGTAATGAAAAGAAATCACATTCTGAGAAATATAAATCACACAAACAGATACACCATTTCACAAAAGCCAGTAAAACACCAAGTCACCAAGTAGTATTCAGTAATTTCATAGGTTCAAAAACCAGTTCCAAACTCCTTTGAAAAACAAGTACAATATCAGTATATCTCAGTGAAATCCTCAGTAAAACCAGTTTGAAAATGAAGTAAATCATAGCTTGAAAACATAGTAAAATCATCATAAGAGTGCCCCTCGGGCCAAAATCATTTCTCGTAATAGATGCCCTCAGGCATTCCCTCAATCACTCAGTATCAATCATCACTCATTCGGTAACGGCGCTCACTGGGGGTGTGTTACAGACTTCGGAGGGGCTCCTACAGCCCAAGCGCAATAATAACATAAGGCCTGGAAGCCTTCTTATCTCTCTCATGAGGCCTGGAAGCCTCCTGTCATCACTCATAAGGCCTGGAAGCCTCCTCACCTCTCTCATAAGGCCTGAAAGCCTCCTCACATCACTCATAAGGCCTGGAAGCCTCTTCACATCACTCATAAGGCCTGGAAGCCTCCTCACATCACTCATAAGGCTTGGAAGCCTCCTCGCATCACTCATAAGGCCTGGAAGCCTCCTCACATCACTCAGTCAGACACTCTCAGTTAGCCCTAAGGCCATAAACAAACCGGGTTCTCGACCCAAAATCCGTGTTTCATTTTTGAATAAATAGTATCAAAATACTTTGAGTGTCAAAACAATTTATCAGAAAAAGACAGAGTGAAAAATCATAACATATCAGTGAGAAAAATATAGTAAACACATCCCCCAAGGGGTAAACAGATCGGCACTAGGCCCAAAACATAGCTTAAAGCCCAAAACATATCATAATATATAAATACTATTAAAGCAAAGGCTTAAAAATCGGTTTCGCAACTCAATAGTTGCCTAAATAGGAAATATGTTCCAAAGTTTCCACCTTTTTATTTCAAAACCCGTGAAAGGGTGTATAGTCCGAGATTTCATACCCTCAGGACAGGATTTNACTCGAAAATCCGAAACCGGTCAAAACCCGACCCCCGTACACGTGTCCCAAAACTCATAAAGTTTTACAGAAAAGTGTTCTTCATCTTCCCATGAGTCCGTACATATAAAGAACACCGAAATCGGAGTCCGTTTGACCCCTCAAATCGACCCTTGAAGGTCTCATAATCTCATGCCCCAAAATCCTATTTTTCTACTGTTTTTCATGAATTAAAACTGGGGTTATGATCTATAATCACCCATAAATGAGTTTACATGATTAGGAAAAAGCATAGACATAGAACACAAATTAAAACCTAAACCTAATCGCTAGAGAAACATAAACTACATCAAGCATTAGACTAGGACAATAACTACCAGATTTTAACATAAATAAGAAAACTACAATCAAATATATTACAACAACAAATCAGAAACACAGAAGAAAAGATTAGTGTTTTACCTAAATGATCAGGCTTCGAACCAGTAGTATGATACAAATAGACGGTGAATCGATCTCCATGCCTCTTTTTGTCGACGACAAATACCGAAAAACACAAACTCTGGCGAACAAAGTTGAGTCCAGCATTGTGTCGAAGATAAAGAGAGACTAAGGGTCGTGCTCATACTGGAACAGAGGCTCAGCGACGCGAGGTAGCGGCAGTGGTGGCTGGCCAGAATTTGACCGAATTTTGGTTGGATTTTGGACGGGTTTTGAAGGTTTTGGGGCATGGAACGAAGAAGAGGAGAGTGAGAGGAGGTCGATGGTGTGAAACTTTTGGAGTTTGGGGTGGTGAGCGGCGGCTAGGGTTTCGGTTAGGCTTATATTTACGGGGATTGAAAGGATTTGGGGTTTGGATTCATGGAGAGGAGGTTGAGAGGAAGAAAGGGTGAAATTTTGGGGTGGTTTGGACGCAGGCCGCCAGCGGTGGCGATTTTCGACCGGCAGAGATGGGTGGCGGGCGACTAGGTTGGAGGAAGAGAGGAGAGAGTGAGAAGAGAGAAGAAGAAGAAGAAAAAGAAGAAGAAGAAGAAGAAGAAGAAGGGAAATAAGGGAAAATGGGAAAAGTTTTTGGGGATTTTAGGCTTTATATACCTGGGTGGGAGATAGATAAGGACCGTTGGATCATGAAGGAATGGATGAGTGAGATTGAGTCTTGGTTTCACTTAAGTGAAATGATGTAGTTTCGAGGCGAAACAACGTCGTTTTGAGCTCTTTCTTGGCCAACCACCTAATGGGCCGGGTATGACCGAATTGGGCTCAAATTTTGGGCAAATTTTGGTTTAGTTTTGATTAAAATACACTAGCCCAATCTCTTCTCCCTCTAGTGAAATTATAGTCTTATTTATTCCTAAAGAAAATGAATAAGTAGAAAAAAAATCTTTTTGGTATATATAATTTAAAGATGCAAACTAAGATATATAAATAAAAGGTAAAAAATATTTTTGGTACTTTTTAATTAAGGAATTCACATAAAAATGAACAAATAAGTACAAAGAAAAATAACTAAAATAGCTAAAACCATCCAAAAGTTAGTTTTTGTTGGAGAATTAAAAGCGTGCAAAAATTAGGTATTCACAGTGATACACTAATTAGACTGTATTTTAGGCCGTCTATCAAGTAGAAATTCTCAATAGAGTGAGAGTCAGTCTTACCTACCTTACCAACCCCAATGATCTAACGTTTCTTCCCATTTCCAAAGGAAACATTACCTCCTTTGAGGTCCTCGAGTGAAGGGAACTTGCCCTTGCTTCCTGTCATGTGCTTTGAGCATCCACTATCCATGTACTTATTTGACTGCTCCCCTTCAATTGAACCTGCAAAAGAAAATCAAGGGTTAGTCTTACGAACCCAAACTAGTTTGGGTCCCTTACTATAGGCAAAAGGATAAATCACATTCTTTTTAGCCCAACTTGGCAGCCTATTTTTCCCTATAACAAATTTTTTGTTCTTTTGACTTGCCTTCTCTTTTGCAGTGCATTCACTTTTATAGTGACCAGTATTACCACAGTGTGTGCAAGACTTGTTCTCAGGAAGTGTGAGGTACTTGCCTTTGGGATCCCACTTAGGTGAAATGTTCCCAAAGCTAAGTCCTCTCATGTTGCTATTATGATGTTTTTGTGGCCATGAAAATGCATCAGAAGACCTGTTCCATTTACAAGTTCTATCTAGCTCATGCTTAACCTTAGTCAAGTCCTCCTTCAAGGTTCTTACCAGTTCATCCTTTTTATAAAGCTCAACTTTTACCTTTCCTAGATCCTTTTCTGGTGAGAGTTGTGTCACTAGCTATTTCTTTACCTGTTCCTAACTTAAATTTTAGATTTTCAGATCAAAGTTCTAATATGGTTGTATCAAGTGCATGAACCTGGTTCTTGTAACGACCCGACCGGTCATTTTGCATATTAGGACCTCGTTCCCCTAAATGAGACTTCTCATAGTGTCCTCGTATGATTTATGACTTTGGGGGACGGGTGGTTCGGGATTTGGAAGTGTTTAGAGTGCTATAGGAACACTTGATTCCTTAAGGTTGGCCTTTTAACCAAGTTTGACTTCGGCCAATATTTTGAGCAAACGACCTCAGAATTGAGTTATGACCGCTCCAGTAGCTTCGTATAATGATTTCGGACTTGGGCGTATGTTCGGAATGGGGTTATGATGACCCAGGAGCATTTCGGCGCCCAATATCGAAATACGAATTTCCTTAAGTTTGAAATTTAGTTTGGAATGTGTTTTTGAGTTATCGAGGTCCAAATGGAATTCCGAGATCAGTAATAGTTCTGTTATATCATTTATGACTTTCCTGCAAAATTTGGTGTCATTCCGAGTAGTATAGGTCGGTTCGGCGCATTGTTAACGAATTCAAGAACTTAAAGTTCTTAAGTTTGATTCGCGGGGGGGGGGTGATTCTGAGTTTTAGCGTTGTTTTGGGTGTTCCAAAGGCTCGAGCAAGTCCGTGGAATGATTTGGGACTTGTTTGAACGTTCAGTTTGAAGTTCCGAGGGCTCGGGTGAGTTCCGGGTAGGTCTCAGGATGTCTTTAAGCTAAAATATAGTTGTTGCAGGTCAGAGGGGTCAATTCTCTGAACCCACCACCACGGTCCTTTTTTTAGCGGACCGCGGTGTGGGGGGGGGGGGCTGAGAGGAGTATAAATAAGTGGGATTTTCAGTTATTTTTCATTTTTCAAGACCCCAAAGACATAAGAGGCGATTTTTCCAAACATCCTTTCTTCTCCAAAACGTTGGTAAGTCATTTATAACTCATTTTCTTCACTTCTTAACTTCTTTTTACAAGATTTCATCCTAGAAACTAGGGTTTTCATGGTGGAATTGGGAATTTCAGGTAAAACTGAGAATATTGAAATTTGGAGATTTAGACCTCAAATTAAGGTTGTATTCCAAAACCAATTATATATTCGGGCTCGGGGGCGAATGGGTAATCGGAATTTGGTCCGAATTTCGGGTTTAGACCGAGCAGGACCGGGTTCGATTTTTTGACTTTTGGGGAAATACTTTAGAAAACTCACTTCCATGCATTAAAATTGATTCATTTAGCATTTATTGATATAATTAAGTAACTTGTGGCTAGTTTTGAGTCCATGGGAGGCGAGTTTGGAGTTTCGGGCGCATTCTCTGCCCGAAAAGTAGGTTCGACACGAGGTGAGTCTCCTTTCTAACCTTGTAAGAGGGAATTGTCCCCCTAGGTGATTTAAATTCTATGTGTACTTGTTTGGCGGCTACGTACGCACCAAGTGATGAGAGTCCGTATGTTGCAGCTATTATTGTTATGTCCGGGTAGTTAGGCCCACAACATGCCTTATATTTTCCTTGAAATGACTTATGTGTTATGAACACCTGTTGTGCATAGTAGTGTTTTCTCTAAGACTTTGTGGCATTTGAGTTGAAGAGTATTTGTAACATCTATGGGATCAGGCCGTACGCCACGGCGGATTTGAAATGTAATTGTACATATATGGGATCAGGTCGTACGCCTCGGCGGATTTGAGAGGTATTTGTATATATATATATATATGGGATCGAGTCGTACGCCACGGTGGATTGGGAGAGTACTTGTAATATATATATATATATGGGAGCGGGCCGTACGCCACGGCGGATTGAAAGATATTGGCTTGACAGATACTTGGAAAAACGGAAAGTGTACATTGTTGTGTAATTTCAGTAGTTACTTGGATTTCTATACTTGTTATGTATTTGCTGCTCACTGCCTTACCTACCTATTGTATTTCATTATATCCCGTCGTATGTTATATTATTGGACCTTAGTGAGTGTCAAGTCGACCTCTCGTCACTACTTCTTCGAGATTAGAGGGATACTCACTGGGTACATATTATTTATGTACTCATGATGCACTTATGTACTTAACTGTACAGGTTCTAAGGTTGGTGCATCTGGTTATCAGACAAGAGCTAGATATTGACCATAGCGTACCTGACTTCACGGTGAGCTGCTTCTTCTGGCGATCCCCAACAACACCATGGATTTTCATTTACTTTTGTTTCCCGTCTATTTATTCAGACAGTGGGATTGTATATTCTGTCTTTTGGTTATCCTGTTAGTATGCCTGTGACACTCGTGACACAAGTTCATGGAACATACGTAGTGGTTATTTTGAGATTTTGGGTTGTACACATATATATGCTCGTATATATGCTCACGCTTCTTCATGGCTATTTTATCTACCACTCGGTTATTATCTTTCGATATCATGTTTTAACCAGTGAAATTCAGTAATTTGGTGAACTATTTAATCAAATAAAAAGGAACACTTAGTGAAATTTATGTTGGCTTGCCTAACCCCGTTGTTGGGCGCCATCACGGCCTGAGTTAGGATTTTGGGTCGTGAGCACGTGGTATTAGACCTCTAGGTTCACGTAAGTCTCACGAGTCACGGGCAGGACTAGTAGAGGCTTGCAAATCGGTACAGAGACGTATGCACTTATCTTCAGGAGGCTACAGGGTGTTAGGAAACCACTCTTTGTTCATATTCTATCGTGCAATCGATGATGTACTCAAACTTGTTCTTCTATTCTCTCACAGATGGTGAGGACGCGTGCATCCGATATTCCTGATCCGGGAGATGTCGCTACCCCCGCCGCTCGAGGTCGTGGTAGAGGCAGGGGTAGGGAACCTGCCCGAGGTAGGGGACGAGGGCGTCCTAGAGCTATACCAGTCGCACCACCAGAGGACCCTATCATAGAGGAGCAGGATGGGGTGCCTCCAGTAGCACCTGCCCCGGTGAGCTTTATGACGGTGATGGGCTTCCAGGATGTCATGGGCCGTATGGTGAGATTCATGGACACCATGTCCCAGGCTGGTTTATTTCCTGCAGATCCTGCCACTTCACAGACAGGAGAAGGAGTTCAGACCCCTACCGCCCAGACCGCAGGGCAAGAAGCAGCAACACATCATACCCAGGTACACCGCCCGTGGGTGGGGTCCATCCCGTAGTAGCAGCACCAGATCCCAGACCAGTTGCAGAGGGAGATCAATAGAAGATGTTGGATAGATGGACCCGTTTGCGCCCTCCAGTCTTCGGGGGTGAGCGGGGCGAGGATGCCCAGGACTTCATTATAGGTGTAGGGATAGACTGCACAACATGAGGATCCTAGAGTCCTATGGAGTGGATTTCACCACATTTCAGTTAGAGGGAAGAGCTCGCAGGTGGTGGCAGTCCTATATACTCAACAGGCCAGCAGATTCTCCTTCTGTCACTTGGGAGCAGTTCATACAGATGTTTTTGGACAGATATATCCCACCCTCTGAGAGGGAAGAGCTGCGGCGTCAATTTGAGTAGCTAGAGCAGGGGCAGATGTCAGTGGCGGATTATGAGGCCAGATTTTCAGAATTGTCACTCCATGCACTTATGATACTGCCTACAAATTCCGAGAGAGTGAGGAGATTTGTGGCTGGGTTACATCCAGGTATTAGAGCCACCATGGACAGAGAGGTGGAGATGGGTACTCCATATCAGCTCGTGGTAGAGATTGCTCGCAGGATCGAGGGTTATCCGTTGCGGAGTAGGGAGCAGGGTCAGCAGGACAAGAGGGCTAGGTTCTCCGGTGATTTCAGGGATGCCCCAGATAGGAGCAGAGGTCAGTTTGGGGGTGGTCAACCCAGCAGGCCTTCATACTTAGCACCTCCACCACCTCCTCGTCAGTTCAGTGCCATGCCAGAGCGCTCCTACCGTTCTCCAGCCATCCAGAGTTCACCCAGTGGTTACTCCAGTCGCCAGAGATCCTCTAGTTCTTATTTCAGTGCTATGCTAAAGGGTTCACACCGCTCCCCAACCATTCAGGACTCTTCTTCGGGGCAGCAGGCTATAATATCTAGGGTTTGTTATGGGTGTGGGGAGTCAGGTCATTTGAAGAGGTATTGTCTCAGGCTTCGGGGCAAGGAAGTGCAGCAGGGTTACCAGCCTATGCGTTCAGCACCAGCAGTCCAGCCGCATATAGGTGGAGGTCAGGTTGGCAGGGGTCGTCCTAGAGGTGGAGGCCAGTCAGGAGGGGGTCAGCCAACTCCTGTTCATTTTGGGGGAGATCAGTCTTCGGGTGCTACAACCAGGTTTTATGCCATTCCGTCCAGATCAGATGCCGTGGCCTCAGACGCCATGATCACAAGCATTATCTCAGTATGTGGTAGAGAGGCTTCAGTGTTAGTTGATCTAGGGTCCACTTATTCGTATGTTTCAGTACTATTTGCTCATTTTCTGGATGTTCCTCGTGAGTCCTTGGGTTCTCATTTATATGTGTCCACTCTTGTGGGCGATTTTGTGGTGGTCAACTGGGTTTATCGGTCTTTTATGATCACATTCTGCGGGTTCGAGACCAGAGCATACCTGTTATTGCTCGACATGGTTGATTTCGAGGTTATTTTGGGCATGGATTGGCTATCTCCTCATCATGCGGTGTTGGATTGCCATGCCAAGACAGTTACTTTAGCCATGCCTGAGTCACCTAGGTTGGAGTGGAGAGGTTCTTCAGTTAGTGCATTCAGCAGAGTTATTTCCTTCATGAAGGCTCGGCATATGATCAAGAAGGGGTGTTTGTCCTATATTGCCTATGTGCGGGACACCACTACCGAGTGCCCGACTATTGATTCGGTGCTAGTTGTTCGAGATTTTGCAGATGTATTTCCTTCAGACCTTCCGGGCATGCCTCCAGATCGAGACATTGATTTCTGTATTGATTTGGCTCCAGATACTCAGCCCATTTCCATTCCCCCATACCGTATGGATCCTAAGGAGTTGAAGGAGAAGCTTGAGGAGTTATTGGCCAAGGGGTTCATCAGTCCGAGTGTATCGACATGGGGTGCTCCAGTGCTATTTGTGAAGAAGAAGGATGGGACTATGCGGATGTGCATTGATTACCGCCAGTTGAATAAGGTTACTATTAAGAATAAGTATCCCCTGCCGTGCATTGATGATTTGTTTGACCAGTTGCAGGGTGCTCGTGTGTTTTCCAAGATTGATTTGAGATCGAGTTATCATCAGTTGAAGATTCGGGCTTTAGATGTTCCGAAGACTGCATTTCGTACCAGATATGGCCATTATGAGTTCTTGGTTATGTCCTTTGGTTTTACTAATGCCCCAGCAACATTCATGGACTTGATGAATAAGGTATTCAGGTCGTATGTTGATTCCTTCATCATTGTCTTCATTGACGACATTTTGATTTACTCGCGGAGCTTGGGTGAGCATGAGCATCATTTGAGAGTGGTGCTCCAGACCTTGCGGGAACAGAAGTTGTATGCTAAGTTCTCCAAGTGTGAGTTCTGGTTAGAGTCTGTGGCATTTCTGGGGCATGTGGTATCCGGAGAGGGTATCAAGCTTGATCCACAGAAGATTGAGGCAATTCAGAGTTGTCCGCGTCCTACTTCAGCTACATAGATGAGGAGCTTTTTGGGCCTAGCGGTCTATTATCGCCGATTCGTGGAGGGGTTCTCTTCTATTGTAGATCCATTGACTAGATTGACTCAGAAGAATGCCCCGTTTCGATGGTCTGACGAGTGTGAGGCGAGCTTTCAGAAACTCAAGTCAGCATTGACCTCAACACTAGTTCTGACATTGCCTTCCGATTTCGGGATGTATACTATGTATTGCGACGCTTCACGCGTTGGGTTGGGATGTGTGTTGATGCAGGACGGGAGAATTATTGATTATGCTTCGTGCCAGCTGAAGGTTCATGAGAAGAATTACCCTGTGCACGACTTAGAGTTGTCGGCGATTGTCCATGCCTTGAAGATTTGGAGGCACTACTTGTATGAAGTGTCCTGTGAGGTTTATACAGACCACCGCAGTTTGGGAGAGGGTGGCATTCTGAGACTCCAGGGTCGTTTGTTTGTTCCTGATTGTTATGTCCTGAGGGAGAGGATTCTAGCGGAGGCGCACAGTTCTCGGTATTCTGTTCATCCAGGACCGACAAAAATGTATCATGATTTGAAGCAACATTTCTGGTGGAGGCGGATGAAGAAAGACATTGTGCAGTATGTGGCTAGGTGTCTTAATTGCCAGCAGGTTAAGTATGATCATTAGAGGCCAGGAGGCCTGCTTCAGCAGATGCCCATTCCTGAAATGGAAATGGGAGCGCATCACTATGGACTTCGTGGTTGGGTTGCCTTGGACTTTGCGTAAGGTTGACGCGGTTTGGTTCATTGTGGATAGATTGACAAAATCGGCGCATTTCATTCCTGTGGCTACTACTTACACTTCTGAGAGGCTAGCCCAGATCTACATTCGGGAAATAATCAGATTGCACGGTGTGCTGGTGTCCATTATATCAGATTGAGGTCCTCAGTTCACCTCGCACTTCTGGAGAGCATTGCACAGCGAGATGGGCACTTAGATAGATCTCAGCTCAGGAATTTCACCCTCGAACTGATGGCCAGTCAGAGCGTACAGTTCAGATATTGGAGGACATGCTCAGGGCCTGTATGATTGACTTTCGGGGTCAGTGGGACCAGTTCTTGCCTTTGGCGGAGTTTGCGTACAATAATAGTTATTAGTCCAGCATCGAGATGGCTCCATTTGTGGCTTTGTATGGTCGGCGGTGTCGTTCTCCTATCGGGTGGTTTGAGCCTGGCGACACTAAGTTATATGGCACGGATCTGGTGAGAGATGCTTTGGAGAGGGTGAAGATAATTCAGGAGAGGCTTCGCACAGCTCAGTCCAGACAGAAGAGTTACGCGGACCAGAAGGCGCGTGATGTAGCATTTATGGAGGGAGATAAGGTTCTGCTGAAGGTTTCGCCGACGAAGGGCATTATGAGATTCAGGAAGAAAGGCAAGCTAAGCCCCAGGTTCATAGGTCTTTTCGAGGTGTTGAGGCGAGTCAAAGAGGTTTCTTATGAGCTTACTTTACCTCCCGCCTTATCAGGAGTTCATCCAGTCTTTCATGTGTCCATGCTCCTGAGATATCACGCCGACTTCTCTCACATGGTTGATTTCAACACTATTCAGTTGAATGAGAAGTTGGGCTACGAGGAGGAGCCAGTTACTATTATTGATAGACAGGACATCCAGTTAAGGTCCAAGAGAGTTTCTGCAGTAAAGGTCCAGTGGAGGGGCCAACCAACTGAGGAGGCGACTTGGGAGTCCGAGGAGGACATGCGGAGCAGATATCGATATATTTTCAGCGCTTCAGGTACGATTCTAGACCCGTTCAAGGATAAACATTTGTTTAAGAGGGGGAGAATGTAAGGACCTGACTGGTCATTTTGCGTATTAGGACCCCGTTCCCCTAAATAAGACTTCTCATAGAGGCCTCATGCGATTTATGACTTGCGGGGACGGGTGGTTCGGGATTTGGAAGTGTTTAGAGTGTTATAGGAACATTTGGTTCCTTAAGGTTGGCCTTTTTGGCCATGTTTGACTTTGGTCAACATTTTGAGCAAACGACCTCATAATCGAGTTCCGTTCCAGTAGCTTCGTATGATGATTTCGGACTTGGGTGTATGTTCGGAATGGGGCCCGGGAGCGTTTTGGCGCCAATATCGAAATAAGAATTTCCTTAAGTTTGAAATTTGGTTTGGAACGTGTTTTTGATTTATCGAGGTCCAAATAGAATTCCGAGACCGGGAATAGTTCTGTTATGTCATTTATGACTTGCAAATTTTGGTGTCATTTCGAGTAGTATAGGTCGGTTCGGCGCATTGTTAACGAATTCAAGAACTTAAAGTTCTTAAGTTTGATTCTAGGGAGGAGGGGGGAGGGTTAAGGTGTGATTCTGAGTTTTAGCGTTGTTTTGGGTGTTCCAAAGGCTCGAGCAATTCCGTGGGATGATTTGGGACTTGTTGGAACGTTCAGTTTGAAGTTCCGAGGGCTCGGGTGAGTTCCGAGTAGGTCCCGGGATGTCTTTAAGCTAAAATATAGTTGTTGCAGGTCAGAGGGGTCAATTCTCTGAACCCACCACCGCGGTCTGCGGTCCCTATTTCGCTGGCCGCGGTTGGGGNCGGTTGTATTTTCGCGGTCCGCGGTGGAGGAGCTTTGTCACTGGTCCGACTTCAGAGGCTTATATCTTTTGATCTACAAGGAAGTTTGAGATGATGCAAAAAAGAAAGTTGTAGCCCTTCGTGTCTAGTTTCTAGAAAGGTAAATATATCGTAATTTTGGACATCTGTAGAGAATGTTATGGCCAAAATACTAAAGCATGTCACTGCAGTCTTTTTTCTTGATTTTCTTCAGCTTTTCTTGATTTTGCTAGCACGGACGCAGTCCTTTTTTCGCGGAATGCGGTGTGTTATTTTTCATTTTTCAAGACCCCAAAGACATAAGAGGCGATTTTCCAAACACCATTTCTTCTCCAAAACATTGGTAAGTGATTTCTAACTCATTTCTTCACTTCTTAACTTTTTTTCACAAGATTTCATCCTAGAAACTAGGGTTTTCATGGTGGAATTGGGACGGGTAAAACCTGAGAATATTGAAATTTGGGGATTTAGACCTCAAATTAAGGTCGGATTCCAAAACCAATTATATATCCGGGCTCGGGGGCGAATAGATAATCGGGTTTTGGTCCGAATTTTGGGTTTGGACCGAGCGGGCCCGGGTTTGATTTTTTGACTTTTGGGGAAAGACTTTAGAAAACTCACTTCCATGCATTAGAATTGATTCATTTAGCATTTATTGATATAATTAAGTAACTTGCGGCTAGTTTCGAGTCCTTGGGAGGCGAGTTTAGAGTTTCGGGCGCATTCTCGACCCGAAAAGTAGGTTCGACACGAGGTGAGTCTCCTTTCTAACCTTATAAGAGGGAATTGTCCCCCTAGGTGATTTAAATTCTATTTGTACTTCTTTGGGGCCTACGTACGCACCAAGTGACGAGAGTCTGTACGCGGAGGCTATTATTGTTTTGTCCGTGCAGTTAGGCCCACAACATGCCTTATATTTTCCTTGAAATGACTTATGTGTTATGAACACCTGTTATGCGTAGTAGTGTTTTCTCTAAGACTTTGTGGCATTTGACTTGAAGAGTATCCGTAACATCTATGGGGTCGGGCCGTACGCCACGGCAGATTTGAAAGGTAATTGTACATATATGTGATCGGGTCGTACGCCACGATGGATTTGAGAGGTAGTTGTATATATATATTTATATATATATATATATATATATATATATATATATATATATATGGGATCGGGTCGTATGCCAA
>ML277910.1:0-22286 GCA_005239495.1 Nicotiana undulata
GTAAGCATATCTTTAGATTATCTTTGACTTCCAGCTACTTGCAGTTATTATATTATCAGTTCACTTTCAGCTTTCAGTATTCTGCCTTACATACTCGGTACATTATTCGTACTGACGTCCATTTTGCCTTGGGACGCTGCATTCATGCCTGCAGGTTCAGAAAGACAGACGGGTAGACCTCCTCAGTAGGTGTTGCCCGAGTTCAGCCTTATCAGTAAGCTCCACGTCCTTTGGAGTTGACGGGTCTAGAGCTTTATGTACATCTTGTATATATATGTATATATGTTAGGAGTAGGTCGGGGAGCTGTTCCGATCATAGTATATCCATCAGCAGAGGCTTGTAGACATATCCTGTCAGTTAGTGCAATATGTTGGGCTTGTAGGCCTTGTATGTATATTTGGTTGGTTTGTCAGCTGCAATAACTATGACGGCCTTGTCGGCCCATCCTTATATTGATATTTAGTCAACATTCGCAGTTGTCTTGCAATGTGGCCCATGGCCAAAGTATGACATCACATGTTCAGAATCCCTTAGTCGCAAGGTAGTACGCAAGGATAGGTGAGGCACCTGGTGCCGGTCTCGCCCCCAGGTTCGGGGCGTGACAACAGACTTTAAACACAGAGTCAAAATTTTCTCGATTTGGGATTAAAAATAAACTGGTGACTTGGAACACCATAAATTATCCCAAGTGGCGACTCAGAATAAAATAATTAATCTCATTTCGATAATGTCACTTAAATTGGAAAAACTCCTAATCCCCCCTCGGGAAAAAAGAGGTGTGACAATGGAGAGAGATATTGCCTGAGTTTCTTTGGCGTACCGTACGACGTTGAAATCCAGTACGGGGGTAGCACCATTATCTTTAGTCTATGGTGTCGAATCTCTTAAACCGGTCGAGGTCGGGGAACCTAGCCTTAGGTTTCGATATGTAATCGAAGAATCGATTGACGGGGCCATGAATACAATCCTAGAATTGTTTGACGAAAGACGCGAGGCCACCCTTGTTCGATTGGCCTCACAAAAACAGCGGATCGAAAGGTATTACAATCGAAGAGCCAATATTTGAAATTATAAAATCGGGGACTTGGTGCTAATAAAAGTCACCCTCAACACTCGAAATTCAAATGAAGGAAAACTGGATCCAAATTGGGAGGGACTGTATCAAGTCCTCAACATTATCAGAAAAGGATCCTACAAGATCGACACGATGAATGACGAGCAATTACTAAACAATTAGAACGTGTCTCTCCTAAAACGATACCACTACTGAGGTCCGGCTTTTCCATTTTCATTTCCGTTTTAAACTAACCATTGTAGGTGTTCGATTAGGAACTTCGATGGATTCTTCAACACAGTGTCTTTAGGTCTGAAAGCACGCGTTGCACTCTTTTTCTCTTAGACCAATTTTTGTCCCAAATGGGTTTTTCCGACGAGGTTTTTAACGAGGCAACCATTGATCGTGCTAACTTAGAACAATTCAATAGTATTTGAGGCTTCCTTATAATCAACCTCGAATACTAGGGGGCATTACCCTCGAATGTCAACTTTTTTGCAAGGGAATTACTTCATGACAGTGGGGTCCCAATAAGTAGATTTTGTAAGGGCCAAACGGTCGAATGAATCGTTCCCATATAGGTTGTTCGAGACCTGACATCAAACATGTATGCATGCATAATCATCTTTTTTTTGGGTCGAAACTGAACTATTTATTTCAACCTTTTGCAAATATACATCATCTGTTCTTTATGGACTATCGAACAGATCTCAAAACAGGGAAACTCATAAAAACAAACTATACAACTAATACAGTTGGTTAACTAATTCAAAACAAACTATAAACTATCATATATGCTAGGACAACTAGGATAGCTATTTAACATCTCCAGAATTAGTATCCATTTGGTTTTCGATTGTCCAAGCATGTGTACTTGAATAGCAATGTCTTTAGCTCTGTCTTGCACCTCTTTCTTGAATTGTTGAAATCTTCTTTCATTTCGTTCCATCCATATGTTGTGTACCACAGCAGCAAATACAACTCCTAACAAGGCTTTCTTTGGATTTCTGTTATTAACATTCTTAATTAACCACTGTACTTCTGTATCCCAGCTTTCAATTGCTCTATGATATCCAATCCAATTGAACATACCATTCCAAATCTTCTGAGAATATGAACGCTCAAAGAATAGGTGTTCATGTGTCTCATCCATATCTCTTCCACATAGGACACAAGCTTGATCTACATGGATCCCCCATTTGATTAGTCTGTCTACTGTATAATCATCTATTAAAGAGAAGTATTTTTCCTTGCTGATATCTCATGCCTTAGAAAAATTTTCTACTTAACAATTTCGTATTCTTGATCTATTATGAGGCAGGCTTAAGGGTCGATTATAACTGAAGATCAAACAAGTAACCCCACACTCGGGGACTGCCGTCCAAAATATAGACAAGATAGAATTATTAAAAGTTCGAGATATAAGAGTTTAAAGGCAACCCTAGATTTTTATAGGCCACGTCCAACCCACTCGGTGACTGACACTTCGGGCAAGCTTGAAGTGAAACGGGAAAATAAGCCTAAGAGGCAAATCCCAAACTAAAAAGGCTACGGCCAAATTAACACGTTTCAGAGACGTCCGAATTCCGTAATAAAATAGGCCTTCGAATATTTCCATAAAACGATTAAAAAGGCTACCCTCAGCAAAATTACATAAGTCTTCAATAAATGTCAAGCCTCGGAAACTCTAATGAGTACAAAATTATTCGAACTCTCGAACAATTCCTTATTTTGTGCCAAGGCATTACAAAACATTACAAAGGGCTTCGATAATATCAAGCCTCGAAAACTCTAATGAGTACAAAAATTTTCGAACTCTCGAACAATTCCTTATTTAGTGCTAAGGCATTACAAATTTTATATAAATAACAAAAAACTATTCAAGCCGAAAATAGGAAAAAGCCATTCTTTTAAAAAAGGCCATATTGGCTTAATGCAAAGACTAAGGACCATTTATTTTTCTGAGTTCGAGAGATCGTCCTCACTCAAATAAAACCTAAGGGTTACCTTACTTCGAGTTCAGGCAAGCACTCTCTCGATCGTAAAACATATACTAGTTCGGTTTCGGTCAAATTGCCTAAACCTCAAACCTACGAATACTACTTCATAAGGCATAAACGAAAAAAAAATTTCATAAGGCAGAAATGAAGTCAAGACAAGACAGAAGGGGAAAACGGTCTTTATATATATATATTTCAAAAATTATTTACAAGGGCAACATGGCCCGGTCGGGATTCTATACCAAAATTCAAAGAGAAAAATCATAAGGGCCTAATCTTCTCCAGGAGGGACATCTTCATCATCAGGGTGTCCTCCACTCTTGGACCCGCTCATGCTCCCGGAGTCGTCGTAATCGGGAGAGGCCAATGCCTTGGCTTCGTCTTTGAGCTCATTGGCCTTTTCAATCTCAACAGTGAGATCGAAGCCACGAGCATGGATCTCCTCGATATTCCCCCTTCGAGACTGGCACTTGGCATGCTCGGCAACCCAATATGCTTGAACTTTAGATATCTCAGCAACTTCTTTTGCTCAAGATTGAGCGGCTTCAGCGTCATATCGATAAACAGCCACGATTTCTTTAACATCGTCCTTGGTCGTCTCAGCCACAGATTTGGCCGCCTCAAGTTCCTTGATCAGCTTCCCTCGATCAGAGGTTACCGAACCTAGTCAAGTCTGGAACTCCTAGATTTTCTTGGCTTGCACCAAGTTTTTCTCTTTCAAGATTTAGAGTTGACTCTCAGCCGAGGATAGTTGATCTCGAGCAGCCTCCTTTTCTGAGGCAAGACGGTCCATATTTTGCTTCCATGCTATGGTTTCCGCTTTCACCGCATCTACCTCTCCACGAAGTTGCCCGATTATATCGAGCTTTTGTTGAACCTGTGGACACGTCTGAAATGATGCCATAAACTTCTAATATTCATATTACCTACTCGATCAGGTCACTTTGTTCTTTATGTGTCGCGGCTAGCTCAGCTCGAAGGCCCTTGGCTTCTTATTCCTTTTGCTCACTGAGAAGCATGAGGGCATTTTTCTCCTCAGTGAGCCCTTGAATATCGGCCTCGTATCGGCTCAGTTCTGCTGGGGAGTTAGAGAAAACTTCATGATGAAGCACGGAAGCCTAAACAAATAGAAGAAAAGGAATTAGGCAAGAAGAGAAAAAACACAAGTATAGAACTGGTATCGGCAAAGAGAGTTAAGGCTCACCCGATTCAAGGCCTATTGTGCCTCGTTAAAGAAACACGGTGCTCCCACTTTGTCTATCAAAGCTTGTTCCTCCTCCGTAACCAGGCTCCAAAGATAACTAGCCACCCCTACGGGGGCTCCAAAAACCCGTGTGTCCTCCGACATCGAGATTAAGATCGTTCCTTTGCACCCAGGACTGACACTAGAGGCCGGGAACTAGCTGGTTGATCTGAAACTCGAGAAAGTTTCACCCAAGATCTTCCTCGGTATCTCTAAATCACTCAGGCCAGTGAAATAACCACGGAAAGGGTCCTCCCCTCCGTGGGCTCCTTCTGCATAAGGAGTCTTCATAGATCGAGCCTCCCGAATCATTTCCTCGAAGAACAATGGAAGTGATGGGGAGTTTCCGATTTCTATTTCCCCAAGTGGGTCTCTTTGGGCATTCTTTCCATCTCGAGGAACCTCGAGATTGGTCTCCACACCTTTTTCAGCCGCCTTCTCACCCTGAATTGAGGAACCTTCGACTCCAGTTGGCTCAGGGATTCTGACTGAACTCCCCTCTTGGACCCGATCAGATCGAGGAAGAGTACTTTTAGCTTCGACCGATATGGTGGCCTTTTGACCCTCAGTTTTAGCTCCTACTCGAGCCACCAAATCGGAATCATCCTTCTTCTTCTTCTTCTTCTTCGTCTTCTTCTTCTTCTTCTTCTTCTTCTTCTTCTTCTTCCTCCTCCCTTAGGAATTGGGACGACTCCATAGACAGAGCAGTGATGTTCTTTGTTGGCTTATGAACCACTCTCTTCTTAGGCTCTGGATCCTCAGAGGTCGAGGTCCTTTTCCTCTTTTTCTCCTTTACCGGCTTTGGAACCGGGAGTGAAGTTTCTTCGTCGCCGTACGGGGGCCTCATTGTGGCCGACCGACGACTGACACGCATTGATGATTTTTTGGGAACTGAACCGATGGGACATTTCGGTCACATCCATCGCTTACGTCATGGAGACAACATCATGATAGAGGTATTGAGGAATCAAGATCAAATAATTTCTCATCATTTCATTTTAAGAAACGCGGGGACTATCTGTATACAGTTAAAATCGATCGCACCCGATTTTACGAGCTCGAGGGTATGCCTCAAGAATAAGCTAGTGTAGAAGCAAGTTCGGGCTCAAAGAACACGTAGACTGAGGGATCGACATTAGGCTAAATCGACACCGAAGTAACGGAATCACGAGATATCCGCAATCGACCACTAATCTCGGCGAGAAACCCTGTTCATTTGTAAGACACAATTATCATACACAATCATCACTTACGCATTCACTGAGAAATACAAACACTCTGCTCTTTTACTCACTCTTAATTCTCTATTGTTCTTATTGTCCATATTATTGTACTTATGGTTTTTAACGTTCGATCTCGAGACTGTTTCAAGCCGAGGTCTATAACTTGCAAACGTCACGGGTTTGATCTGTTACAATCATTTAATTCCTTTATTCATTTAGCTATTTATCAATTGGCATTGAATTAGATCATGTATCCTTATAATCACATTATACGTTTTATTGTTACTCGTATATCGAGGTAAACACACTTATAAGTTTAATTGTTATGTAATTTTAAGGGTAAACATCATGTTACTTACTTCTTTTTATATTTTTTAACCTCGTTTGCGAGAGGAATCTATAATTGAAGTAGCTAAGCCAAGGCACATAATAATTGAGCTTGGGAAGTCATCTATTGAAGAATATGGGATCACTTAGCAGAAAGCATGATTGGATGGAAAGAATTATTCCCGCATGAGAAAGCATATTTTAGGGATTTTCGTCTATCTCTGTCACGATTCAAATTCCCGACCTTAGTGATCGTGATGGCGCCTAACACCACACTTGCTAGGCGAGACAATGTTAGAACTCGAATAATTTATTTCCTTAATTAATTACTTCAGCACATATAATTTAATTTAAATCAACTTAATCAAATTAATTCCCAACAACCACCAAAATAAAATAGTAAAACTGACCAACTAAATGAAACGAACCACGATAATATTTATAATAACAACTCTAGAACTACCCACAGGGTCTGGTGTCACAATCCACAAACAACTAAGGAATACTACAAATAATGTCTGAAAGAAATAATATAATTGTTCTGAATGATATAAAACAGTGTATGTAAATATAGGAGAAGACTCTCGGATATCTGCGAACGTCAGTGTCACGACCAAAAATCCTAACTCAGGTCGTGATGGCGCCCAACAGCAGGGTCACGCAAGCCAACACTTACTTAACTAAGGGTTCTTCCTCATTAAATTACATATTTCCTCATACACCATGTTATAAGTTATGAAACATAATATCGAAAAGATAATTTATCATTTTTAAACCAAAAGCAGCCATAAGGAGGCTTGAACCAAAAATATATACAGTCCATAATAACTACTATGTGTATGCCAGGAACTAGTGTAACGAGTATCACGGGCATACTAACTGGATATACAAAAGGTAGAATATACAATCCCACTGTATGAAACAAATAGACGGGAACATAAGCAAAAGAAACTCCATGGTGCTGCTGAGGATCGTTAGGAGAAACAGCTCACCGTGAAGTCATGTCCGCTATAGTCAATATCTAGCTCCGGTCTGATAACCTGATGCACCAGCCTCAGAACCTGTACAATTAAGTACATAAGTGCAGCATGAGTACATAAATAATTATGTACCCTGTGAGTATCCCGTCTAATCTCGAAGAAGTAGTGACGAGAGGTTGACTTGACACTCACTAAGGTCCAACAGTATAATATATGACAGGATGTAACGAAATACAGTAGACATGTAAGACAGTGAGCCGCAAATACGTTTCAAGTACAGAAATCCAGGTAACTATTGAAAATAAACAACAATATACGCTTTCCTTTTCCCCAAATATCTGTCAAGCCAATATCAATAAAACAGTACCAAATAGTCATGCGAACACAAGGATAAGACAACCGGCCGGAGTCGAAGGAATATCTAATGACTAAATAGTCGTAAAGCTTCCCCTGCTCGCGAATTATACCTGCGACTCGGGTGCTGACACATTTATACCGAATTACAATAAATCTTCCCCCGCTCGCAAATCATACCTGCGACTCGGGTGCTGACACACTTATACTGAATTACCATAAAGCTTCCCTCGATCGCGAATCATACCTGCGATTCGAGTGCTGACACACTTATACCGATTTATCATAAAGCTTCCCTCGATCGCGAATCATACCTACGACTCAAGTGCTGACTCTTATATGTACATATATATACCGAAATATCAATAAACTCAGTAGGGCTATACTTGTAACAAGGATTAATCAACTGGGAATTCAAATGCAACTTTCACATTTCCATACTAATTCAAAGGTAATAAGCAATTCAAAGTACACCCAGAGATACTTATAAGGCACATAGAGACATGTTTGTGAGCCCTAAAACTACCCGACATGACATAATAGTCGTTACGTACGGACTCTCATCACTTTGTGCGCACGTAGCCCCCAAAACAATTACACACAACATATAGAACACCTATGGGGACAATTCCCTCTTACAAGGTTAGAAAGGAGACTCACCTCGTGTCGAATCTACCTCTCGGACCAAGAACGCGCCCGCAACTCCGAACTCTACACCCGAGGACTCGTAACTAGAGTAGGAAAAGTCCGTATTATATTTTTAGAAAAAATTGTACCGTACTCCTTTAGAACCGCAAAATTTTACGTTGCTAATGTGATAATAGTTCTCGTTGGAATTATTTGGTTGCAAGGAGTCAAGTTGAAAACTTATAAGAATTGCTAATATTGTAGTGTTTTGAGAATGAAATTTGTTGAGAAGTTACTTCTGATTGCAACGTTATTTTGTATTGGAATTTTTAGAATTGAAATGCCTTGTACTCAAGATCCTAGAATGAAGTAACGTTCTGATGAAATCTTTACAATATGAAGTGTTGTGTTACATTTACAAGTCTTGTTATTCAAATTGTGAGATGAGGTGTCTTTTAATTGTTAGTTAGGTTTCCATCTAATCCAACAAATGACTAAGAGTCATACACATGATTTAAGGGGTGCTGCCACGTGGGGTATATATTTTATTATTATTTTTATCCACTTATTAGTTAATTGGGTAATGTCCCGTTACCTGGTAATTAACCAATTACCCGTATAATTAAGAATTATTTCCACTTACTTAAAATTATACTAATTTTTAATATACTTTTGATATATATACTTTATACATTATACCACCGTAGTCATACGGTACCTTGCATGGTACTAGTCCATGATTATCGGGTATTATCGCTCGACCCGTATTTTATCCCAAATTGGCCACTTTCAACAAAACTCGTTTTCTTTAATTCGTGTACCCTTTATCCTTCATGACCCTAAATTTTGCAGGCAATTCATAGATAACAAGAAGCCGCTATGGGAAGTCTCATTTAGGGAAACGGGGTCCGATAACGCAAAACGACCAGTCGGGTCGTTACACTCTCCCCCACTTAAACGGACGTTCGTCCTCGAACGTGCCAAGAACTGCTTTTGAGTTATTTGGAATCACTACTTCACACCTCGTGCACCTGCCCGTGCGGCCACAACCCAGTTGAACGTGTAAGATTGATAAAATCTGAAGATATCCTCCTTTATCCATGCAGCAAGTTCCGAACTCAGTTCCAACACCGAAAATTCTCTGTCTGTCCTGTTTTCTAATATATGAACAACATATCAACCACTACACGAGGCACTAGAACACAACTGCGTGCCTTTGCTGGATTAGGACTATACACCGCATAATCCATCATCTAACCACAATGACGCTTCATGAACCTTAATAGCCAAAATTCTACGAATCCGATGCTCTCAATACACTTTATAAGATATGCACATACATCCTGCTATAATACTGACGATACCATCCCAACATAGGAGATGTGTAGAAATTCTAACCAATTGCAGAGTTAACCAAACATTGAATCCTTCCTCTTGATTAAGACCACCATCTCACTACAAACCAATAAGGGTAACTGTCCTTTAATGCATTCACTTAATTATATCGAACTAATCCCTTATGCAATAACCTCGTCTTACCCAGTATAAACTGTTCAGACCACAAATCACCCCATACATGTCCAACCGTCACACACGATATCACAATGTGCCAATAGGCCACAACTCGAACATGATACATAAAGAACTGACTCGGGAAGGGACTACTCAACTCACGCAACTAATATGAACTTTCCTCAGAATACAGGAAGTATAACATAAGAGAAATAAATATAGGGAACCGTACTCATCATCACCTTGTTGCGGCGTGCAACCCGATCCAAATAACATGCCAATACTCCGACAATCCGCAATCTCATGAGAACACAATCTAACAACCCAACCGCAGATGGTGGAACTCCCCCACTTAGCCCAATGCTACTTCTTGCACCATTCTAGACACTGCTGAGATCCTTTCTCCTCTGATAACAAAATCTTTCTCAACCAATCTGTCAAACTCTTCTAAATTCTCCTGCTAGCATCCCATTAATACTCAAATTCTCTAGCATCCTTCACATATTCGGCCTCCTACCGAATAGCCACTAGAATCCATTGAGAAACTTTTCCAATCACACAATCGGTAACCTACTCATAGGGGATAACCCACCTGTGGAATTCACGAACTGACACTTTCCAACAATGCTGCGGCGCACACCGTCTGCAACATCAATACTTCACCCTAAGCTTGTTCTCATTCACCAACTTTACCCGTCCGTTCGCTTCTCATGGACACCTACTAAATGCGCTACAACATCTTCAAATTCACCACCATATAGCATCCTTCCTCGTCCCTAACCACTCTACCCTATTGCATCTAACCTTCTGCCGATAACCAACAATTCATATTAAGCTCAGAGACCTAATCCCTGTCCACTAAAATTATCAAACCACTCCAACTCCTCCTCAAGGTAGGCAGCTGTCTTACCACTGAACTCATAGGCTACACTATCACTCTTCCCCTTAGTTAAACTCATTCCTTTAAGAAACTACCTGACTTCCTTCTCTGACGCCTGGCATCTAGAGATTTGGCCGCCACCTGACACTTCACATATGTCTTGTCTCCCTTCATCGCATGCTTCTCAACTGTGGCCTCAATTCAATATCATTCTCTGTGGCTCTTGAACCAGCAGATCACCACGACTTCAAACTCCCCGAAGATCGTCTTTCTCGAGCTGCCTTTACTATAAGTAACTATTCAATTCTGAACCACTACACACCATGATCTCTGGCAATCGCTTCTTCAACACTCTAACCCAATGCAACCAAAGAGCTATAACACCGGCGAACTTAACGCATGTTATTCGATCAAACAACAATACCACAACACAGGTGAATACTCCACTTTGCTCGTTAACACCAAGTCTTACTGCCTTACCAACCCGAACCAGGTCGTTCATAGTCCAAATGCCTTTCCTCTGCCGGAACTCAAATACTGAAGTCTCGAAACCCACTCTGAGAAGAACTCCCTTCGAGCCATTCATCACCCCGACATATGGGCAAGCATTTTACCATCATAACAACGTCGCGCGATAACCGACCGTAAGCATCTTAACATCCTGAGCATAGTCTCAAGGCTCCCAGACACACAACTACTGAGCTGGAATAACATAATGTCCTTTTGCAGGGAGATAGCAACAACCCAATCAACTATGTACGGAAACATCACGCATCATATCTGTAGCAGCATTACAACTCCTCAAATTCCCGATTAATAACAAGTGCTTCGCGACGTGTAAGATTGAGTAGGAAGAAACATAGGCATAAGCAGTAAGGGAATCAAATCGCACGACGGGGAATCAAGAAGGGAAGTACTCCTACAGCCCCGTAGCCTCTCGAAGATAAGTACAGATGTCTCCGTACCGATCCGCAAGACTTTACTAGACTTGCCCGTGACTCGTGAGACTTACGTGAACCTAGAGCTTGATACCACCTTGTCACGACCCAAAATCCTAACTCAGGTCGTGATGGCGCCCAACAGCAGGGTCGAGCAAGCCAACACTTATTTAACTAAGGGTTCTTCCTCATTAAATTACATATTTCCTCATCTACTAGGTTATAAGTTATGAAACATAATATCGAAAAGATAATTTATCATTTTTAAACCAAAAGCAGCCATAAGGAGGCTTGAACCAAAAATATATACAGTCCATGATAACTACTACGTGTGTACCAGGAACTAGTGTCACGAGTATCACGGGAATAATAACTGGATATACAAAAGGTAGAATATACAATCCCATTGTCTGAAACAAATAGACGGGAACATAAGCAAAAGAAACTCCATGGTGCTGCTGAGGATTGTAAGAGAAGCAGCTCACCGTGAAGTCAGGTTCGCAATAGTCAATATCTAGCTCCGGTCTGATAACCAGATGCACCGGCCTCAAAACCTATACAGTTAAGTACAGAAGTGTAGCATGAGTACATAAATAATTATGTACCCAATGAGTATCCCGTCTAATCTCGAAGAAGTAGTGACGAGACGTTGACTTGACACCCACTAAGGTCCAACAGTATAATATATGACAGGATGTAACGAAATACAGTAGACATGTAAGACACTGAGCCGCAAATACGTTTCAAGTACAGAAATCCAGGTAACTACTTAAAATAAAAAACAATATATGCTTTCCTTTTCCCCAATTATCTGGCAAGCCAATATCAATAAAACAGTACCAAATTGTCATGCGCACACAAAGATAAGACAACAGGCCGGAGTCGAAGGAATATCTAATCACTGAATAGTCGTAAAGCTTTCCCCGCTCGCGAATCATATCTGCGACTCGGGTGCTGACACATTTATACCGAATTACCATAAAGCTTCCCTAGATCGCGAATCATACCACCAACTCGAGTGCTGACACACTAATACTGAATTACCATAAAGCTTCCCTCGATCGCCAATCATACCTGCGACTCGAGTGCTGACACATATATACCAAATTACCATAAAGCTTCCCTCAATCGCGAATCATACTTGCGATTCGAGTGCTGGCACACTTATACCGATTTATCATAAAGCTTCCCTCGATCGCGAATCATACCTACGACTCGAGTGCTGACTCTTATATGTACATATATATACCGAAATATCAATAAACTCAGTAGGGCTATACTTGTAACAAGGATTAATCAACTGGGAATTCAAATGCAACTTTCACATTTCCATACTAATTCAAAGGTAATAAGCAATTCAAAGTACACCCAGAGATACACATAAGGCACATAGAGACATGTTTGTAAGCCCTAAAACTACTCGACATGACATAATAGTCGTTAAGTACGGACTCTTGTCACTTTGTGCGCACGTAGCCCCCAAAACAATTACACACACCATATAGAACACCTATGGGGACAATTCCCTCTTACAAGGTTAGAAAGGAGACTCACCTCGTGTCGAATCTACCTCTCGGACCAAGAATGCGCCCGCAACTCCGAACTCTACACCCGAGGACTCGTAACTGGAGTAGGAAAAATCCGTATTATATTTTTGGAAAAGATTACACCGTACTCCTTTAGAACCGCAAAATTTTACGTTGCTAATGTGCTAATAATTCTCGTTGGAATTATTTGGTTGCAAGGAGTCAAGTTGAAAACTTATAAGAATTGCTAAGATTGTAGTGTTTTGAGAATGAAATTTGTTGAGAAGTTACTTCTGATTGCATCGTTATTTTGTATTGGAATTTTTAGAATTGAAATGCCTTGTACTCAAGATCCTATAATGAAGTAACGTTCTGATGAAGTCTTTACAATATGAAGTGTTGTGTTACATTTACAAGTCTTTGTTATTCAAATTGTGAGATGAGGTGTCTTTTAATTGTTAGTTAGGTTTCCACCTAATCCAACAAATGACTAAGAGTCATACACATGATTTAAGGGGTGCTGCGACGTAGGGGTATATATTTTATTATTTTTTTTATCCACTTATTAGTTAACTGGGTAATGTCCCGTTACCTGGTAATTAACTAATTACCCGTATAATTAAGAATTATTTTCACTTACTTAAAATTATACTTATTTTTAATATACTTTTTATATATATACTTTATACATTATACCACCATAGTCATCTGGTACCTTGCATGGTACTAGTCCATAATTATCGAGTATTATCGCTCGACCCGTATTTTATCCCAAATTGACCACTTTCAACAAAACTCATTTTCTTTAATTCGTGTACCCTTTATCCTTCATGACCTTAAATTTTGCAGGCAAGTCATAAATCACAAGAAGCCGCTATGGGAAGTCTCATTTAGAGAAACAGGGTCCGATAACGCAAAACGACAGGTCGGGTCGTTATAGTCGGCAGATATACCTCGTGTCTCCAAACAAACTCGGGTAGTCGTCCTAGAATCCTCTACTGCTGAATGGTACCTGGATCTGTGCAAAAAGAGCACAGAGTGTAGTATTAGTATAACCGACTTCATGTACTGAGTAAGTGCCGAGTGTACCCTCGGCGAAGTAGTGACGAGGCTAAGTCGGGCTTCAACAATATAATCTTTAACAACGACAATAATGAGCAAGAAAGATATCTAAACAAATAGATAATTACGCGTTGCAACCAATAAAATAAAATAACTCAGCTATAACCAATTCTCAATTATCTTCTTAGTTCCAAACTTTAACTTTAAATAAAAATAGTACTATTAGTAAAATAAATATTTTAGCTTTTCAAAACTTTGATTCTCTTTTTCTTGAAAAATCAGTAAAATATAAATGTAAATATCCTCCCTTATCACTGTCATATATTTATATTTTCCCTGTCTACCCTTATCGCAGTCATATATATTTATTTCTCATGTCTGCCCTTATCACAGTCATATATAATTATTTCTCCTGTCCAGTCTTATCACAGTTATATATATTTATTTCCCCTATCCACCCTTATCACGGTCATATTTGTATATATTTATTTCTCTTGTTCATCCTTATCACAGTCATGTATATATATTCCCCTGTCCACCCTTATCACAGTCATATATATATTTATTTCAAACTTTCACGATTCAGGCCAAGCCTTTCACAATACTATTATTTCCACAATTTCAAACAGAAGATCATATAGCTCGTAAGCTTTAACCAATATCATTTCACAATAAAATCAACCAGAATACAAGTAAACACCGTAACGCTGTCAATCCAGCTCAGTCTTTATATACTATAATAAACTCAAGAGAACAGCCAACATTTTAACACACTTGCAACAACAATTGAGAGTAACTCAATGAAACCCAATAACCAGATGAACCTCAACAATTACGAAACAGTTAGACAGCCTTTCTCATAACTTCCTCAATATTATCAAGACGAGACCAACAGGAACGTAAATATATATATATATATATATATATAATTCATAAAAATAATGCCAAACCTCTCAACCGTTATACATCTCACAAGGAAACCAACTCAAACAACCAATACTCTTTCCAAATAATCACAACAATTTCTAACACAGATCAATAAGGCCAAATAGCCATCGAAGACATAATGAACATATAACAATTAAGATAATGATCAAATAAGTGGGGAACAGGAAAAAGGATCATGTTTAACAACCCATTTGGGTGGTACATAGATATTCGTCACCACACCTATACACCACACTAATGCAATTCACGTAGTAAACAAGTGGGGAGTCCTATTCCCTCAAGCTAAAGTTAGGCCAAACACTTACCTCAATTCNACTAACTTTATTGAAAAATATAATTTTTCCTAAATTTTCTTTAAAAAGTGAAAATCCGACCCCGGGGCCCGCTTGGTCTAAACTCGGGGTTCGAACCAAATTACGTTTACCCATTCACCTACGAACTCAAATATGCTATTAGTTTTGAAATCCGACCTTAATTTGATATAAAAATTCGATTTTTACAAAACTCCCTAATTCTACCCAAATCCTAGATTTTTACCATGAAATTCTTTGTTTTTGCTTTAAAAGTGATGCAAAATAGTAAGGAATTGAAAGAACAAAGTTTGGAATTGATTACCTATGAATTGGGGATGAAGATTGCTGAAGAAAACTCGTTTTTAGGGCTGGAACTTCGAAAAATTGGAGAAGAAAGTGTTATGTCCGTTCTTTAACAAGTATTTATAATAGCTGGGCTGGGCAACTGTGCGATCGCGGATAAATAGGTGCGATCGCACAGGGTAAGGGAAATTAAAGTTGTGTGATCGCGGGAGAAAGAGTGCAATCGCACAGGGTAAGGAAAAATTAAAGTTGTGCTATTGCGGAAGAAAGAGTGCAATCGCACAGGGTATGGAAAATTAAGGTTGTGTTATCGCGGAAGAAAGAGTGCAATTGCACAGGGTAAGGAAAAATTAAGGTTGTGCTATCGCGGGAGAAAGAGTGCAATCGCACAGGGTAAGGAAAAATTAAGGTTGTGCTATCGCGGGAGAAAGAGTGCAACCGCGCAGTACAATTTTGGGGACCCTGAGCTTACACTGTGCGATCGCGGATAAAGCCATGCGATCACACATGGTTCTAAACTGGCTTTCTAAATTTTACTAAGTGCAATCGCGGACTTTCCTATGAGATCGCACAGAAAAACTACCTGGACACCAGAAAAATAAAAACCAGCATTTCATTTAAGTGCAAAAACATCTCGTGGCCTACCCGAAACTCACCCGAGCCCTCGGGGCTCCAAACAAATCATGCACGCAAGTCTAAAAATATCATACGAATTTGCTCGTGCGATAAAATCATTAAAATAACATGTAAATTTATGAATTGAACCTCAAAACTCATCATTTTCAACAAAAACTCTTAAAGTTCATAATTTCTCAATCGGATGTCCGAATTACGTCAAACAAACTCTGTTTTCCACCAAATTTCACAGTTAACCTCTAAATATCACAACAAAGTTGTACCGACCTCCGGAACCAAAATACGGACCCGATATCAATGATTTTTAGCATTGTTTCTTTTTTTTTAATTCATAAACATTTCAGCAAAATAATTTCTTTCAAAAATTGATTTCTAAGGCTTGGGACCTCGGAATTCATTTCCGGGCATACGCCCGAGTCTTATATTTTAATGTGGACCTCTTGGGATCGTCGGAACACGGATCTGGGTCCGTTTACTAAAAATGTTGACCAAAGTCAACTTTTATCAAATTTAAATTCTAAAAATCCCTATTTATCATATTTTCAAATAAAAGCTTTCCGGTTTCACGCCCAGACTGTACACGCAAATCGAGGTATTTAATTCTAGTCTTTTTATGACTTTTAAGCATGGAAGAGAGTCTAATTTTTATAGAATGACCCCTTGGGTCATCACAATCTCCACCTCTAAAACACACGTTCGTCCTCGAACGGACATAGAAAATTTCCTGAAGTGGCGAACAAGTGTGGGTATCCACTCTGCATGACTGACTCGGACTCCGAAGTAGCTGCCTCAACGGGCTGGCCTCTCCACTGCACTCGAACTCAAGGAAAACTTTTAGATCTCAATTGGCGAACCTGCCGGTCTAAAATAGCTATCGGCTCCTCCTCATAAGTCAAGTCTTTGTCCAATTGGACAGAGCTGAAATCTAACACGTGGGACGGGTCACCATGATATTTCCGGATGAACTGAGGATAACCCTGGAGGCAATGCAAGTCTGTAAGCTACCTCCCCCACCTTATCAAGAATCTCAAACGGCCCGATATACCTAGGGCTACACTTGCCCTTCTTCCCAAACCTCATAACACCCTTCATGGGCGACACACGAAGCAATACCCTCTCTCCAACCATGAATGCTACATCACGAACCTTACGATCGGCATAAGACATTTGCCTAGACTGAGCTGCACAAAGTCTCTCCTGAATAATCTTGACCTTATCTAAGGCCTCATGAACTAAGTCGGTACCCAACAACTGAGCCTCTCCTGGATCGAACCATCCAACTGGCTATCTGCACCGTCTACCATATAACGCTTCATAAGGAGCCATCTGAATGCTCGACTAGTAACTATTATTATAAGCAAACTCCGCTAACGGCAAGAACTGATCCCATGAACCTCCAAAATCAATAACACAAGCGCGGAGCATGTCCTCCAATACCTGAATGGTACGCTCGGACTGCCCGTCAGTCTGAGGGTGAATTGTTGTACTCAACTCCACTCGGGTACCTAACTCACACTGAACTGCCCTCTAAAAGTGCGAAGTAAACTGCGTACCCTGATCAGAAATGATGGACACGGGCACACCATGAAGGCGAACTATCTCCCGAATATATAACTCAGCCAACCGCTCTGAAGTGTAAGTACTTGCTACAGGAATGAAGTGCTGATTTGGTCAGTCTATCCACAATAACCCAAACTGTGTCGAATTTCTTCTGAGTCCGTGGGAGTCTAACAACGAAGTCCATAGTGATACGCTCCCACTTCCACTCAGGAATCTATATCTGCTGAAGTAAACCACCGGGTGTTTGATTTTCGTACTTCACTTGCTGACAATTCAAACAACGAGCCACATAAGCAACAATATCCTTTTTCGTCCTTCTCCACCAATAATGTTGTTTCAAATCCTGATACATTTGGCTGCACCAGAGTGAATAGAATAATTAGAACTGTGAGCCTCCTCAAGGATCAACTCACGAAGGGCATCAACATTTGGCACACATATATGACCCTACATCCTCAAAACAACATCTCCACCAATTGTACCCTTCTTGGCCCCACCGTGTCGAACTGTGTCCCTAAGAACCATCAAATGCGGGTCATCATCCTACGGCTCTCTGATACGCTCAATTAAAGAAGAGCGAGCGACTGTACAAGCTAGAACACTGTTGAGCGAAATATTCAACCTCATGAACTGATTTGCTAAAGTCTGAATATCTGAAGCCAGCGATCTCTTGCCAACTGGAATATACACAAGACTGCCCATACTCACCGCCTTTCTACTCAATGCATCGGCCTCCACATTGGCCTTCCCCGGGTTATACAATATAGTGACATCATAATCTTTTAACAACTCTAACCACCTCCGCTGCCTGAAATTTAGATCTTTCTGCTTGAATAAGTACTGGAGACAGCGATGGCCTGTAAAAACTTCACACTGCACACCATAAAGGTAGTGCCTCCAACCTTTCAAGGTATGAACAATGGCTGCAATCTTTAAGTTATGAACATGGTAATTCTTCTCATGGACTTTCAACTGACAAGACGCATGCACAATCACCCTGCCTTCCTGCATCAATACTGCTCCAAGTCCAACTCAGGAAGCGTCACAATGCACCGTGAAAGAATCCGAATCTGATGGTAGTGCCAACACCGATGCTGAAGTCAAGGAAAATCTTAAGTTTCTGAAAGTTCAACCCACACTCGCCTAACCATTCGAATGGAATATCCTTTCGGCTCAATATGCTCTTAATAGTTGATCATAGTCACTTACAGAATTATCAAACGGCTTCACGTTAACAATAATCTCCTTTCAAACCTTCACAATACTGATAACGAGATGCGATTCACGAAGGCCTCGTAATTATATACCTGAATCAACGTGTCTCATTTAACGCCACCCGTGCGGGCACATACCTCGTAGGTCAAGGCTCAATAATTATAACACGAATTTGGCAAATTATGCACAGTTAATTAATTAGTTAATTTCTTTATTTATTTATTTACTTATTATTAGTATTACTTTTATTATGAGTTATTCATTCATTATTATGATTATTATCATTATTTCATACATAAATTGTTGAATAGGCCTAACAGACATGAATCTCTACCAGTATTATAGTAAAATTTTGATTCACACGGGAGAATTTAAACACAAGAATTTCCCCCACAAGGATCTCATCCTTACACAACTTCCACCGCGGCTCGTAGCCCGGTTTAAACATACCAAATCATATCAAAACGCGAGGATCTCGTCCTCAATTCTGAACCACAAGTAATATGCATATCGCCACTCAAAACCTTCTATTTTCTTCTTTTGAATATTATCTGTTAAATAAAATTACAACACGTAATGATAGACATAGCTATCTCCACAGAATTTCTCAATACCAGGGTTCACATAAGTATATTTCAGAGTTACGAAGCTCACCCGAGAGTGGAGAATTTTAGGAGAACTTTATTAAATACGCATAACCGAATTAAGTTCAGGAAATTGTCACTTTATAATAATTAGAGATTGTTCTTGTAATGACACCATTTAATGTAGCGACCTAAGCCATACCATAGAAAATATACCAACAGGCTAGGTCTCCACCTCTAGGAATCTGACCTCCACCTTCGACATGTAAGTTGAGTTGTAACTGCAATGGGACACGTAACTTGAGTGTTCTGATGAAATATGACTCTCCCAAGTCTAAGACAGTTTCTACCACTAGCCGAAATAAAGTATCAACTTTCCCTGTGTCGTACAAAATTTCACAATCGTAATTGAGTCCTTTAATGAGTCTATGGACTTGCTCTTTGGCTAGATAAATCGAAGTAGGAGTGTGACGGCTAACTTACCGAACTTGATGGCATATTCCGACACCGTCATAGTGACCTGACGCAACCGTTTCAAACCTTATGCACCACGCATTATGGATGGTCCGAGAAACAAATTTTTTCAAAAGCATTTATGAGAACTAAGTCAAATGATTGATGTTGCACTGACTGGTCGTCTTCTTTGTAGGCTTGCCTCAACCACCGGCGACCAATTTCTCCTTTACCATGTTGACTCAACACCGCTGAGCTACCCCGCTCATTCATGTACTCTTCGTTATTCCTTGGGGTAACTCTTGTTCCTATTGATGCACAACGATCCCACAAGTAAAGCTTTATACAGATAAATCATATAGTCTAGAAGCTTGTCAATCACTGTACTCACTCTGGAGAACCCCAAAATCCGCAACCGTAACTTCCACGCTGAGTAAACCTTCTATAGGCCTAAAGTTGTTTATATAACTCCTTTGGTACTGAGGTATATGGTTATTAAGGAGACATACACACCGCAATTCTTAGCTTTATCTCTTGCCAAAAATCTTAGGCCTTATACCTTTCAAGCCAAAATCGATATAACACATGACCCCGCAATCTATTCCTTGACAGTGGACTTCCTCACTTGGCACGAAGCCATAGGTCACAATGTCTGATAATCCATGATGTTAAACTTCACATCTCACATACATCAACTCCGTTTCTTTCAACTATTCCCTTGTTATGCAGTACTGAAGTAACTATGAATCCCTCTGAGATATGGGCCAGTCCAATATGTACCGACTGAGCTAGAACCTCCGTGTCTAGATCCATTTGAGACTGTACAATAGGCGTTGATGTTCGAGCTTTGAAATGAGCTCTGCTTCTGTCTCTCCCCCTGATCGTAGCTGTCGTTGGGGCTTCATCTCTTGTCCGGTTGCAAACGCCCTGCGCGTTGTCAAGATTTGTGAGAGGACAAGAATAGACAGGTTCAATCATCAATGGTAGAATAAATTCGCACGATAGAGTAGAATAGAAGTGAGATTGTTCCTAACTCAATAGCCTCTGAGAAATAAATACATACGTCTCCGTATTGATCCTTCAGACTCTACTAAGCTTGTTCGTGGATTGTGGGACCTAAGTAAACCTAGGGCTCTGATACCAACTTGTCACGACCCAAATTCCCAACCATAGTGATCGTGATGGCACCTAACACCACACTTGCTAGGCAAGCCAATGTTAGAACTCGAATAATTTATTACCTTAATTAATTACTTCAACACAAATAATTTAATTTAAATGAACTTAATCAAATTAATTCCCAACAACCACCAAAATAAAATAATAAAACTGACCAATTAAATGAAACGAACCACGATAATATTTATAATAACAACTCTAGAACTACCCCAGGGTCTGGTGTCACAATCCACAAACAACTAAGGAATACTACAAATAATGTCTGAAAGAAATAGTGTAACTATTCTGAATGATATAAAACAGTGTACGTAAATATAGGAGAAGACTCTCGGATATCTGCGAACATCGGCAGATGTACCTCGTGTCTTCAAACAAAATCGCGTAGTTTTCCTAGAATCCTCTACTGCGGAATGGTACCTGGATCTGTGCAAAAAGAGCACAGAGTGTAGTATCAGTACAACCGACCCCATGTACTGAGTAAGTGTCGAGCCTAACCTCGGCGAAGTAGTGACGAGGCTAAGTCGGGCTTCAACAATATAATCTTTAACAACGACAATAATGAGAAAGAAAGAAATCTAAACAAATAGATAATTACGCGTTGCAACCCAATAAAATAAAATAACTCAGCTATAACCAATTCTCAATTATCTCTTCATAGTTCCAAACTTTAACTTTAAATAAAAATAGTACTAAAAATATTTAAAGAGTAGTAAAATAAACATTTTAGCTTTTCAAAACTTTGATTCTCTTTTTCTTGAAATATCTCTAAAATATAAATGTAAATATCCTCCCTTATCACTGTCATATATTTATATTTTCCCTGTCCACCCTTATCGCAGTCATATATATTTATTTCTCATGTCCACCCTTATCATAGTCATATATATTTATTTCTCCTGTCCAGTCTTATCACAGTCATATATATTTATTTCCCCTATCCACCCTTATCACAGTCATATATGTATATATTTATTTCTCCTGTCCATCCTGATCACAATCATGTATATATATTCCACTATCCACCCTTATCACATTCATATATATATATTTATTTCAAACTTTCACGATTCAGGCCAAGCCTTTCACAATACTATTATTTCCACAATATCAAACAGAAGATCATATAGCTCGTAAGCTTTAACCAATATCATTTCACAATAAAATCAACCAGAATACAAGTAAACACCGGAACGCTGTCAATCGAGCTCAGTCTTTATATACTATAATAAACTCAAGAGAACAACCAATATTTTAACACACTTGCAACAACAATTGTGAGTAACTCAATGAAACCCAATAACCACGTGAACCTCAACAATTACGAAACAGTTAGACGGCCTTTCTCATAACTTCCTCAATATTATCAAGACGAGACCAACAGGAACGTA
>ML277911.1:0-17657 GCA_005239495.1 Nicotiana undulata
TAACAACATTAGTGCTTAGGAACAGGGGTCTTTGCTACTGCAATGTGCAAAATACAAAACACTTAGTTGTTGTTCTTCAAAAAAAAAAAAAACACTTGGTTGATAATATAGTTTTACCTTATAAATTTGACAACGAGGGTGTGTGTTGAATCTAGCCGCGAAATTTAAACAATATTCTAAAAGGAAAAGTTGGTCTTGTGAAGATGTGATAGGGGACAGGACCTATCCTGAACTGACTGCACTCTTACTAATGCGAGTTTTGGTAGTTTAAGGACATTGGCGTATTGATTGAGTTATAAGCAGTAGCTTGGGAAATTGCACAAGTCCCATGGATTTTGGAAAGAAACTATTTCAGTTGCATGGCTCTTTATATTATCCCAAGCTTGCTAAAGTGTACTTTTCACCTTTGCACTTCCTTTATCCTAGTGCTTGGAAACGATGTTTGTGGAACCTCTTTATTTAGTTGTTGGTAGTGTTTCCTATAGTGCTTTGTCTCTTTCCCTTGAGGACCATGTATAATGTTTTTGAAATATACTTTCTGCAGCTGGCTGAGTATATATAATATTTTTGAAATATACTTTTTGCAGCTCGTTGAGTATGTATAATGTTTTTGAAATGTATTTTCTGCAGCTGGCTGAGCCTGCCAAAGCCCAGTTTTCTGCTCGTGACTTCAGTGATCATCTTGCTCTTGTTCGGGCTTATGATGGCTGGAGAAACGCTGAAAGGCAGCAATCTGGTTATGAGTACTGTTGGAAAAATTTCCTTTCTGCGCGAACTCTCAAAGCGATGGACTCCCTTCGAAAGCAATTTTTGCATCTGCTTAAGGAAATTGGTCTAGTTGATAGCTTTCAGAGTTGTAATGCCTGGAGTGATGATGAACATCTTGTTCGAGCAATTATATGTGGTGGGTTATTTCCTGGCATATGCTCTGTTGTGGTGAGTTATTCTCTTTGATTTAACAACCTTTCTTACTCTTGGTGATTGAGGTTAGCGCTTCATCTGTTTTTTACATGAAGTAGAAGTTGGCTTGTACATGATACTGATTCCTAAATTCTTTCGCTCTCTATCACTGCACGCATGGTTGCACTTCCATCTTTGTAAATTTTTCAATAAAAAGTTGGGTGAGTGTTGAGCTAAGATTGATGGTTTTCCTATGTATTTATCAGAATCTCATGACCACCCGTCATTCTTGTATCTTTGAGTGCTAATTGAACATATATTTTACTGACAGAACAAGGAGAGGTCACTCTCACTGAAAATTATGGAGGATGGTGGAGTCCTTTTGTACTCTGTATGTTTCATAGTTTAATTAGTGTTATTTAAATTGCGACACATTTCATGTAATATCTAAAGGAAAAGTTCCCATCTTTTAATAGTGGTTTTCCTTTTTCCACTTAGAATTCTGTTAATGCCCAAGAGCTGCAAATCCCATATCCATGGCTTGTCTTCAATGAGAAAGTTAAAGTGAATGCAGTATTCCTGCGTGATTCTACAGCTGTATCTGATTCTGTCCTACTCTTGTTTGGCGGAAGCATTTTTGGACGAGCTCTAGTAAGTTTCTTTCTTCTGACGTTACCTGCTCCCACCTCCACCCCCACCCCCCTTCCCGCAGGGAGGATGCTGATTTCTTTTTTGTTTTGCAGGGTACATGTTGTCATGTTCTTGAATCCTTTTTATGAGTATCTCTACTAATTAGTGTTTGGTTTTTCCCTTAAAAACTCCTTTCTCTTGTTAGGATGGATACCTGATGATGCTTGGAGGGTACTTGGAGTTTTTCATGAGCCCCTCACTGGCAAATACTTATTTAAGCTTGAAGAGGGAGCTTAATGAACTTGTCCATAAGAAAGTATGTATATGTCGCCATCTTCTTTTTGAGTTTTCCATTGTTGCCGTTTCTGTAGTGTTGCTCCTGTCAACTGTGACTGATGGTATCGACTATTTGCACGCATAGCTCGTATCACATGCATTCTTCAGAAAGCATATTATAAGTGGGTGCATATGACAAATCCATCTTTCTCGCCTGATGTTTGTTTTTTCTGGCAGCTTTTGGACCGTAATTTTGATGTAGGCAGTCACGGTGAGCTATTAGAAGCTGTTAGATTGCTGGTGTTGGAGGATCAATGTGAAGGTAAGTTTGTCTTTGGTCGTCAACCGTCCCCAAAGAAGTCCGCAAAGGAGTTGCAAAAAAGCATCAGTTCAACAAAGGGCACTGGTGGTGAAAATCCGAAGTCTCATCTCCAGACATTGCTTGCTCGGGCTGGTCACCAATCACCCAATTACAAGACTACTCAACTAAAAAATAATAAGTTCCGCTCCACTGTAATATTCAATGGGTTGAACTTTGTTGGTCAGCCTTGCGGTAGTAAGAAGGACGCTGAAAAAGATGCAGCTGCTGAAGCTCTGCAGTGGTTGACTGATGAGACTCAGTCGTCTTCTAAGGCTGTTGAACACATGTCAGCACTTCTGAAGAAAAGCAAGAGTAAAGAGAAACTTCACAGGACAAAATGGAGGTAACTCTCTTGGGTCACTAACCTGACAGTCCAGCGGATGAAGTGGTCCTTGTTGGCATTATATTTCTTGGTTTAATAGAAGCTAGTTACTTTTGGCCAAGAAGATGCAGCTTGAAGGGTGTATATAATCATGTCTCATGGACCTTCATTTTTGAAGAGGGTTGCTGACTATCTTCGAGGAAGCTAGTGGATTTATGCATTGGCAATGTGGGAGGAACCTACCAATACGGTAACTTCCTATTTGGTGACTTTTGATTAATATTCACTGCACTATGTGGTCAACATGATGTCTGTATTCTCTATCCAACACATCTGCCCTAAAGGCTTGTCATTATGAAGTTAGGGTTTGGTCCAATCGATCAATTCTTTCTCCGAGAAGAGGAACGCCACCTAGTTTAGATGGGCAGATGTGCAATGACCCGAATGATCAGCTCAGCCTCGAAGTACAGAGGGTACACACTAATATTTATTCATTGTATGTCTGCTTCTCATTCATTTTAGCTCATGAGTCATGAGAAAGGATCTGTTAGAGGAAATGGAGAGTTATGCACCAAATACAAATCTGTATTACAGAGACTTGTGAATGATCATCATATATAGAATCCAATGTCTAAGAATGTATTTGTTTTCTAATTCTCAAGAATGATTATTTCAGATTTTCATCGCTGGGGGGTCCTTTTGGAGTTTTGGGTGCAAATTTGTCAAAAGTGTTCCCTGTGACTCTGTACAACAATCTGTAGATTCGTATACTGTTATCCGTTTGCTGTAGGCGAAAGGCGATTTGATTATTTATTTGGAATATATATTCAAGGAGCTAGCCTAGCTACATGAGTTTTTATTAATTTACTTATCCGTTTGATGATATTTCTAAAAATATATATTTGCCGGCTATTCTTTTGAGGGCAGCTGAAAATCCCTTATTTCTATTGCGGGCATCCGATTATGGCAAACCGAGATATGATAAATATTGGTTAAACAAAAGAGCAGCATCCGATTAGAAAGCGGGTCAGAAGGGTTCCATTGTAATTTAATCAAAATACCCAACATTATAGTTCGACGCGTGCTGCCTGCTTTCTTCCCAGTACGACACGTCGCTACCTAGCTCAGCTTTGGGTGCAGTATTGTCTCGGCTTTCTCTATTTTGTTTGATCTCAACTTTCTCCTTTTCTCTTTGACGATTTCTCAAGTTCCTCTCTTCTTTGCTTTAGTCTTTCAGTTTGCCGTCTGATATACAGTAAAGGTAATATAGATTTAAGATTCAGTAGGTTTTTAATTTGAACAATATTTGTTTATCATATTTTGAATTGAACTTGGAGAAGAATTAGACTACTTATGTGTCAAGTTTTAAGCTAATTGGTATGAGTTGTTGTTGCTCACCGTTCTTCGTGTTCAACTTCCTCTTTCGTGAACTTACTCTTAATTTTCATCTGTTCAACCTAAGTCGAAGTGCAGTAAAAACAGATTTGAGTATGTTATTTAAAAAACTTTGGGGTTGCACTAGAAGTGTTTGTGAAATTGCCCCAAAGAAACTACGAGTGGCCTACTTTTTTTAATATGCCGTTTCAAGAAATCTTAACTCACAACTTCAAATTATATGCTAAAACATCATATGTACATTTGTTCAGTCAGTTGTGGACCAAATTAATTTATGAAAAGGTTGATCAATTTATTTTTCTTGTACATTAGTCTGCAATATGTCACCAACTTGTGCTTGTGGGTCTTATTCATGGTTGGAAAGATTGAGAAATCTACACAAGGATAAGTTTAGCTAGAGGTTGAAGTTATTAATTGGTACATGAACACTGGTTAATGAGGGTCCGAAGCCATGAAGACAAATTACATATGAACATTTGATGTTCCATTAATGGAGTATAATTTTGTTGATGATACGTGATACGTTGGAAATCACATGGAAGTGTTTACATGTCCCCCATCCTCTATTGTGTTTGATTTGATTAAACTTTATAGTTATTTCTCCAGGAAGCTGCTTGCTATTGTGCATATCTCAAATTGCTCCTTCAAATTGCTCTTTCCGGAGCTTAGTTTTAATTTTATTTGTTTTGCCTCTATCGAAGTGCAGTAAGAACATATTCGAGTTTTTTATTACATAAATTGCATTGGGTTTGTAGTAGAAGTATTTGTGAAGTTGCCCGAAAGGAATTACGATGGACATACAAAATTTGACAGCTCTTCCTTTAAAGCTACATGATGATTTATGGTAATATACTCATACGACACGTTCACGTCAATACTAATGGATATTGATGTTTTAGTATACTACAAAATACTGAAAAGAAACCCAAACCAAGAAAAATTTCTACCAATAAGGTTAAGATTCTGAATATCTGGCATAAAAACTGAAATGGTATTGACGAAATGAGCAAAACAGTGAATTAGTAGGACTGTTTACTAATTTTTGTTCACTGGTTTTTGTTCACAAATGAAAGCAACATAAAACTAGAGCACCAACTCAAATTCTGATATCCTTTTAAAAAAATTCAACTATTGGCGCCATGCTAAAAAGTGTTCAACATAATATGGTTCAAAAACCTGATTACAGTGTCTTGGTGTGTGTTGTGCACTAGGAGCCGGATGAATTTTACCACATAATACTTAAGAGAGCGTAACCTAATTTCTAAGATGATGGTGGCTATGAGAGAAGAGAGATATGGTTTTAAAATTTTTTTGCTATTTTTACGGAAAATAATTTGGAAACAGTCTTTGTACCTTCACAAAGGTAAGGGTAAGGTCTGCATACACACTATCCTTCCAGACCCCACGATGTGGATAATACTGGGTATGTTGTTGTTGGTTGAACCATTAGAAGAGAGGGAATAAATTTAGGCTACCATATGTCAAATCCTAAAAACTTTGGCTTTTTTATTCAAATTGTTGTACCTAATTGTCATGGCATGCCAAATTCACAATAGTAATTATATTATTGTATATCACCGTGTATAACATAATAATAATAATAATAATATGCATATCAAAAAAGTATATCAAATTTTAATTTTCCTTCTTTGTATAGCACATTTCATATTGAAAATTCAAGTTCAAGACGATTCCACATGTGTATCCCCTATTGTATCCCTTGTGCATCTGTATGTACATCAATGATATCTCATGTATATAAAGTGTATTTGTGTATATCCATGAAAATTTATGTTATATACCTGATATATATTCTGATATACATGGGGTCCATAAAAAAATTGTTGTATACACGATATGCATTGTGATATACACAGACGTCCATAAAACTTGTGTGTGATATACACAGACGTCCATACAAACTTGAGTATGATATACACTGATGTACACGATATACAACGTGACACATGTCGCAGTTGAAGTTTTAGGTATGATGTTTTACTGAAACCGGTCTAAATCACTTCTAATTTTGCTCAAAATTTGTATATAGCATCGTTTAGGGGGTTTCAACCAATTTCAATCACACTCACTCGTTTAATCCAACCAAAAAAAAGAAAATTAAAAAAAAATTAAAATATATTTTTTCTCTCTTAATTTTTACTTCTGATTTTCTCTGATGTGAATCAATCTTACCTTTTCATCCCACTGAGTTATTTTGCATAATTTGCAAGAATTTTTACTAAACGATTAGAGTGAAAGAGAAAAGATAGAATAATAATTATAAGGAGAGAAAGGGAGAGGGAAAAGAAAAAGATACGTAGGTTATAGAGAGATGGAGGGGGGGGGGGGTTATAGAAAGAGAATAAATAAGTAATTTTTCTTTTTAATTTGGCTAGAAAATGCCAACTTCTCCTTGTATGTTGTTATCTAGTGTCTTGGGGATTTGGCATGGTATGACAACTAGCTCCAACAATTGGCATAAAAAAGTCAAAGTTTTAGGATTTGGCATATGGTAGTCTAAGGTTGTTTTCTCTCTTCTAATTGTTCAACCACCACCCTAAAATAAGTCCTATCAAAATTATTTTCCTTAAAAATAACCAAAGAAAAATCCCCTCTCCTTTCTCTCATAGCAACCATCATCCTATAAATTAGGTTCCACTACCTTCGGTAGTATCCGATATACTTTCAAATATTTTTAATTATTTAAGATATATACACATATACATATAATTTTTCTGAAGTTATCGGAGGCCGGTGACCCTCCTATCCTATGAGTAAGTCTGCCTCTGGTACCCTGTCATAAACATTTTCATGTTTGGAACTGAAATCCAAGATCTCTAATTAAAGGTAAAGTGAATTCATTATATTCCTCGATGATATGATGTCACGACCCCAAATCTTAAATGGTCGTGATGGCGCCTATCGTGTAACTAGGTTAGCCACTATCACACAATTACACATTTCCTTTAGTAAAATTTTCCCAAATCATTAATAACATTCCTCATATCAAGTATATAATTTTCTAAACCTTAAAACAACATAAATAAGCTAACAATCTATAACCATTCCCAAGAACTGGAGTCAACTGATCACGAGCATCTAAGAGTAATACTAATATTGCTAATGTCATAATACAATGTCTCAGTATAAAATACTAAGTACTAAATGAGGGAAGGGAAATGGAGATACTGTGGACGCAGGACATCTACCTCAAAATACCGAATGTTGACGCCGTACGGACTCAGATGGATACTGCTCAGAACCAGTACCTGGATCTGCACACAGAGGTGCAGGGAGTAACGATGAGTACGCCAACTCAGTAGTAATGAAAATAAATCAAGTCTGACGATAAGAAACAGACAGTAACAAAACATCAATTCACAAATAGTAAAATACTGAGCTCTAACAGTGAAAACATTTAGGCATTTTCTTTAAATCCAGTTTTTCCGTAAAAATCCTTTGAACAAGTATGATTTCCAATGGTTCTCAGTAATATTTCCAAAAGCCTCAGTATAAAATATGAAATGAATCATAATAAAAAAACTCAGCAAAATATCATTATAAACCTCCCCTCGGGCCAAATCATCACTCATAATCAGTCACTCAGCACCTCACCATCACTCAGTAACAGTCACTCAGCACCTCACAGTCACTCATGCCTTCCAATCACTCGGCACTCGCACTCAGTAGGTACCTGCGCTCACTAGGGGTGTGCAGACTCCGGAGGGACTCCTACAACCCAATCGCTATAAATAGCCAAATCATGGCATCAATCACGCTGGCACTCGGCCTATCTCATATCATAAATATCCTCAAAGTATTGGCTCTCGGACTCACTCAGTCAGACACTCTCGGAATGCCACTCGGGCCATAAATAAACTGGGTTCTCGACCCAAAATAGTATTTTATTTCATGAATGATACTATCAACAATACTGAGTGTCAAAACAGTTCAACAAGAATGACAGAGTATAAATCATGGTTACTACGTGAGGAATATCAGAAAATAGCCCTCCAAGGGGTTAAAACAGATCGACACTAGGCCCCAAACATGACCTACAACCCAAGTATATCGAAAACATAGTAATACTATTTAACATATGATTTGAAAGCAGTTTCGCAACTCAATAGTTGCCTCAGAAGGAACCAGTGTCCAATTTTTCAATTCGTGCACTCCACACACTCGTCATTCCGTGTGTACGTCACTCAAAAATAGTGAAAAGATGCTAAGTCCGTGGTTTCATACCCTCAGGACAGGATTTAAAGACATTACTTACCTCAAACTAGCCCGAAAAGCTACTCCACAATACTCTTGCCCCTCGAATCATCTCCCGAATGCTACGAATCTATCAAAGTCATATTTATCACATCAAAATACGCTAGGGAGATGAAACCCAATCGAAAAATATCAACTTTAAGAAAAATTCCCGAAATTGGCCAAAACCCAACCCCCCGGGCCCACGTATCGAAACTCGATGAATTACACCAAAATGATCCTCATCCTCCCATGAGTCTATACATATAAAGAACGCTGAAATCGGAGTCCAAATGACCCTTCAAATCACCCTTAGAAGGTCTCTTAATCTCAAGCCCAAATTCTCCCTTTTTCCCACTTATTTTTCCTAATTTAACATCACTAATTAGGTCTTAATCACATACAATTGAGTTATAAAGTCTAAAAACCTTACCTCAATGAAGAACTTTGGCCTCCCTCTTCAAAAACCCTCCAAAAGCTTGAAACCTGTATAAAAAATGGTGAAGAGAAGACTAAAAATCGCTAAGTCCAACTTATATACTTTCTGCCCAGGATTTTCGCACCTGCGGCCCAATTTCTCGCACCTGCGGACCGCTTCTGCGATCACTACCACCTCATCTGCGAAAATTCATTAAACAGTCCAATCTCGCATCTGCGGCCCAGGTGTCGCACCTGCAGTCCCGCAGATGCGCTCAACCAACCGCTTCTGCGGTTTTCCCCCACGTGGCCTCAACCGCACTTGAGACCTTCCTGGCCGCTTCTGTAGCTCGCACCTGCGGTCCAATATCCGCAGGTGCGGAACAACAGCACCAACAACTTCAGCAGCAGCAAAAACATTCCAAACTCCCCGTTGACCACTCAAAATCATCCTGAGCCCCCCGGGACCCCAACCAAACATACCAACACATCACATAACCTCATTCAAACTTAGTCGAGCCTTTGAAACGCCAAAAACAATGCATAAACACTAAAATCACATCGAATTCAAGCCTATCAACTTTGAAATTCCTAAATTCCACCAACGATGCCAAAACCATCCAAAACACCTCCGATTGACATGAAATTCTACACACATATCCAAAATGACATTACGAACCTGCTCCAACTTCCGGAATTCCATTCCGACCCCGATAGCCTATTTTCCACTGCCGACCGGAATTCACCAAAAACTAACTTTCGCCAATTCAAGCCTAATTCTACACCGGACATCAAAAATACATTCCGAACACACTCCTAAGTCCCAAATCACCTAACGAAGCTATCCGAGCCATAAAATCCACATTCCGAGATCGTTTATAAATAAGACAACTCCCAGTTGACTTTTCCAACTATAAGGCTACTTTTAGAGACTAAGTGTCCCAATTTTCACTACAACCCTTCTGAACCCGAGCCAACCGACTCCAACACATCATAAATAGTGTAGCCAATGCATGACAAGGCAAAACAATAATAATAATGCAGATTCTACGGAACGACCAGCCGGGTCGTTACATTCTCCCCCTCTTACACAAACGTTCATCCTCGAACGGGTCTAGAAACATACCTGGAGTCTCAAACAAGTGAGGATATCTGCTCCGCATCTCCTTCTCGGTCTCCCAAGTAGCCTCCTCCACTGGCTGACCTCTCCACTGCACCTTTACTTAAACTATATCCTTAGACCTCAACTTTCTGACATGACGACCCAAAATGACCGCTGGCTCTACCTCATATGACATATTACCCTCGAGCTGAACTGTGCTGAAGTCTAAAACATGAGACGAGTCACCAATATACTTCCGAAGCATCGACACATGGAATACCGGATGAGCACTCGATAATCTGGGTGGCAAGGCAAGCCTATAAGCCACCTCTCCAATCCTCTGAAGCACCTCAAAAGGCCCAATGAACCGAGGACTTAGCTTTCCCCTCTTCCCGAACCTCATAACACCCTTCATGGGTGACACCTTCAGCAATACCTTCTCTCCCACCATAAAAGACACACCTCGGACCATTCCGCATAACTCTTCTGCCTAGACACGCCATGCAAAGTCGCTTCTGGATTAACTTCACCTTCTCCAACGCATCCTGAACCAAGTCTGTGCCCAATAGCCTAGCCTCACTCGGCCCAAACCAACCAACCGGAGATCTACACCTCCTACCGTATAAAACCTCATACGGGGCCATCTGAATACTGGACTGGTAGCTATTATTATATGCAAACTCCGCGAGTGGAAGAAATTGGTCCCATGAACCCTCAAAGTCAATCACGCAGGCACGCAACATGTCCTCCAAAATATGAGTAGTCTGCTCCGACTGCCCGTCGGTCTGAGAATGAAATGCAGTGCTCAACTCTACCTGAGTACCCATACCTCTCTACGCGGCTCTCCAAAACTGAGTACCTCTGTTAGAATGATGGAAACTGGAACTCCAAGCAATCGGATAATCTCCCTGATGTAGATCTTAGCTAACCGCTCCGAATTATAAGTAGTACCAACAGGAATGAAGTGCGCGTACTTGGTCAGCCAATCCACAATGACCCAAATAGCATCAACACTCCTCGAAGTCTGTGGGAGACCAACTACAAAGTCCATGGTGATCCGTTCCCACTTCCACTTCGGAATATATAACCTCTGAAGTAATCCACCTGGTCTCTGGTGCTCATACTTGACCTGATGACAGTTGAGACACCGTGCTACATACTCAACAATGTCTCTCTTCATCCGCCTCCACCAATACTGATGTCTCAGATCCTGATACATCTTCGCGGCACCCGGATGGATGGAATACCGTGAGCTGTGGGCCTTTGCTAATATCAACTTTCGGAACACCAGGCATAGCCAGGGTCACGTTCTTAGCGTGACAATCAAGAATAGCATGACACAGAGATAGAAATCCATGCCTAGTATCACATCGAACTCAACCATGTTGAGTAACAATAGGTCTACTCGGGTCTCCATACCCCCAATATTTATCACACACGACCGATACACACGGTCTACAACAATAGTATCGCCCACCGGAGTCGACACATGAACAGACGTAACTAAAGACTCACGGGGCATATCCAGAGAGTGAGCAAAATATGACGAAACATAAGAGTATGTGGAACCAGGGTCAAATAAAGCCAAAGCATCACTGTGACAAACTGAGATAATACATGTAATCACTGCATCGGAGACTATAGCATCAGACCTAACCGGAAGTGCATAGATACGTGGGTGGCCTCCACCTGCTCGACCTTTCCCTCTAGGGAGACCTCTAACTGACTGACCACCACCCCTGGCTGCCTGGGTGGGTGGTGAAATGGCTGGGGTTGATGTCGAGGGATGACCCCTCTGCTGAGACGAGCTACCAGAACGACGAGGACACTGCCTCCATACATGTCCAAAATCTCCACTCTCAAAGAAACTACCTAGAGCTGGAGATGGGGACTGAAGGGAACCCCTGCCACCAGGATAGCCTTCGGATGAACCATGCATAGAAGAACCCTGGAATGATGATGCTCTGGAGGAACTCTGAACTGGAAGGGCACTAAAGGAAGAACGTCCCGGATGAGAGCTGTGGAGACCCTGCCCCGAAGATGCACCACTATAAGTTGGGCGTACTGGCTGAGGAGGTCTAAATGGATGACCTCTACTGTGCTGAAACTACCCTCTGGGAGGGGCACCACTGAAGCTACTTGATCCCCGAGGCCTCTTGGCCTCCCTCTACTCTCTCTCCTGCCTGTGAACCGACTCAATATCCCGAGCAATGTCAACAACCTGCTCGAATGTGGCACCTGACACCCTCTCTCTAGTCATCAAAATCCGAAGCTGATACGTGAGACCATCTACAACCTGCTGATCCTCTCCCTATCAGAAGGGACTAACTCAGAAGCATGTCGAGCCAATTCAGAAAACCGCATCTCGAGCCAATTCAGAAAACTCAGAAGCAACTGCTCAAACTGCCTGCGCTGCTCCTCTCTGTGGGACTGAGGAACATACTTCTCCAAAAAGATCGTGGAGAACTACTGCCAGGTGAGGGGTGCTGAACCAACTGGCCTACGCCTCTCAAATGCTTCCCACCAAGTGAAAGCAGCACCATCAAACTGAAATGTAGCAAACGAGACCCCACTGGTCTCCAGATCCCAGTAGTACAAAGTATCCTCTGGCACTTATCCAGAAAACCCTGGGCATCCTCACCCTCTGTGCCGCTAAAAGTCGGAGGCTGAAGTCTACTGAACCTCTCCAGCCTGCGCTACTCATCCTCAGGCATGGCTGGGACCACATAATCTTGGACTGGGGCAGCTGGCTGAACTAGGACTGCCCTCGGTGTCTGCAGGCCTTGTACAACCTGCTCAGGTGTCCGGGTAGCTGGAGTCTGAGTGCCTCCCCCGGCCTGAGATGTAGCGGCTAGGGGTGTACAAATAAAACCGACAAACCGCACCAACCCGATAATCCGAGTCAAACCGAGAAAAAAAACCCGACTATGGTTTGGTTTGATTTGGTTTGATGTTGGAAAAAAAATCCGACCATATTTGGTTTGGTTTGGTTTTAACTAAAAAAAGTCAAACCGAACCAAACCAACCCGACATTATATGTATAGAAGTTTTAAATATATTTAATGCATAAAAATATTTATGATAAAGTATAGTTTATAAATATTTCTTAAACTTTTTCATAGTTTTATCTTTTAACGTATTATTTCAAGCTTGAACTTATAATTTTTGGATGCTCCAATAAGTTTTATAGTACATAAATGTTAGTAACTCAAATAAATTTTAAACCAAAATCAAATCAATACTAATGCTAATTAAAGACATTCAATTCGATTGTACTATGAATGAAAATAGTGTTGGATATCTATTTTTTAGTTTCCCCATTGTTTAGATAAAATGTATAACTTATTTTTCTTTTAATGGTTAGTTATGTAAATAATAGTACTTAGTATCCATAAATTTAAATTATGTTTGTTTACATTATGGCTAATTAATAATATTTATTTTATGCGGTTTTATTATCTTTATTGTTGAATATTTTAGTACAATGCCATGACTCATCTCATATTTATATTATTTTTATTAAAAACATCTTATATAGTTTTGTCTTACTAGGATAAAAAAAATGTGGAGCACAAATTTTACATTTTGTGCTATGAAGACTTTATGAAGAAAAAAAACCGAAAAAACCCGAAAACCCGAGATTAAAAAACCCGACTTTTATTGGTTTGGTTTGGTATTTAATTTTAATAACCCGATACAATTGATTTGGTTTGGTAATTAGAAAATACGAATCAACCCGACCTATGTACACCCCTAGTAGCGGCAATAGTAGACACAACAACTGCCTGAGCCAAGCTAGTACACACTGTCAGAATCTGAGCCAGGGTCTTCTGAAGACTCGGAATCACAATGGGAACTGCTGGTGCCTGAGCTTGTCCCGCTGGAATACCCGCGGGAAGAACATGATCCTGAATATTAGTGGGATCAACTGGTACTGCCCCAGTTGTTGCGCGGGCTGGTCCCCTACCACTACCACGACCTTGACCTCTCGTGGGTCCAGCTGGTGTCTGGTCACCCTGATCCGTAGCGCGTATCCTCACCATCTGTGAGAGAATGAAACACAGAAGTTTAGATTTCCAGAATCAATAGAATGACACGATAGAGTTCAAGAAAATGAGATTTTTCCTAAGAGCTATGTAGCCTCTCGAAGATAAGTACAGACGTCTCCGTACCGATCCGCAAGACTCTACTAAACCTGCTCATGACCGTTGAGTCCTATGTAACCTAGAGCTCTGATACAAACTTGTCACGACCCCAAATCCTAACCGGCCATGATGACGCCTATCGTGGAAATAGGCTAGCCACTATCACACAATTACAAATTTCCTTTAGTAAAATTTTCCCAAATCATTAATAACATTCCTCATATCAAGTATATAGTTTTCTAAACCTTAAAACAACATAAATAAGCTAACAATCTATAACCATTCCCCAGAACTGGAGTCAACAGATCACGAGCATCTAAGAGTAATACTAATACTGCTAATGTCATAACACAATGTCTCAGAATAAAATACTAAGTACTAAATTAGCGAAGGGAAATGGAGATTCTGTGGACTCTGGACAGCTACCTCAAAATCCCGAATGCTGACGCCGTACGGGACTCAGATAGCTACTGCTCAGAACCAGTACCTGGATCTGCATACAGAGGTGCAGAGAGTAATGATGAGTACGCCAACTCAGTAGTAATGAAAATAAATCATGTTTGACGATAAGAAACACACAGTAACAAAACATCAATTCATAAATAGTAAAATACTGAGATCTAACAGTGAAAACATTTAGGCATTTTCTTTAAATCCAATTTTTCCGTAAAAATCCTTTGAACAAGTATGATTTCCAATGGTTCGCAGTAATATTTCGTAAAGCCTTAGTATAAAAGATGAAATGAAACATAATAAAAAACTCAGCAAAATATCATTATAAACCTCCCCTCGGGCTAAATCATAACTCATAATCAGTCACTCAGCACCTCACCATCACTCAGTAACAGTCACTCATGCCTCCCAATCACTCGTCACTCGGCACTCACACTCAGTAGGTACCTGCTTTCACTGGGGGTGTACAGACTCCGGAGGGGCTCCTACAGCCCAAGAGCTATAAATAGCCAAATCATGGCATCAATCACTCTGGCACTCGGCCTGTCTCATATCATAAATATCCTCACAGTATTGGTTGTCGGCCTCACTCAGTCATACACTCTCGGAATGCCACTCGAGCCATAAATAAACGGGGTTCTCGACCCAAAATAGTATTTTATTTCATGAATGATACTATCAACAATACTGAGTGTCAAAACAGTTCAACAAGAATGACCGAGTATCAATCATGGTTACTACGTGAGGAATATCAGAAAATAGCCCCCCAAGGGGTTAAAACAGATCGGCACTAGGCCCCAAACATTGCTTACAACCCAAGTATATCGAAAACATAGTAATACTATTTAACATATGATTTGAAAGCAGTTTCGCAACTCAATAGTTGCCTCAGAAGGAACCAATGTCCAATTTCCCAATTCGTGCACGCTACACACTCGTCATTTCGTGTGTACGTCACTCAAAAATACTGAAAGGATGCTAATTTCATACCCCCAGGACAGGATTTAAAGACATTTCTTACCTTAAACTAGCCCGAAAAGCTACTCCACAATACTCTTGCCCCTCGAATCGGCTCCCGAATGCTCCAAATCTATCAAAGTCAAATTTATCACATCAAAATACGCTAGGGAGATGAAACCCAATCGAAAAATATCAACTTTAAGCAAAATTCCCGAAATTGGCCAAAACCCGACCCCCCGGGACCACGTCTCGGAACTCGATAAATTTACACCAAAATGACCCTCATCCTCCCATAAGTCTATACATATACAGAACGCTGAAATCGGAGTCCAAATGACACCTAAAATCAGCCTTAGAAGGTCTCTTAATCTCAAGCCCTAATTCTCCCTTTTCCCCACTGATTTTTTCCAATTTAACACCACTAATTAGGTCTTAATCACATACAATCGAGTTATAAAGTCTAAAAACCTTACCTCAATGAAGAACTTTGGCCTCTCTCTTAAAAATCCCTACAAAAGCTTGAAACCCGTATAAAAAATGGTGAAGAGAAGTCCAACTTATATACTTTCTGCCCAGGCTTTTCGCACCTGCGGCCCAATTTCTCACACCTGCGGACCGCTCCTGCGGTCACTACCACCGCACCTACGGAAATTCATTAAACAGTCCAATCTCGCATCTGAGGTCCAGGTGTGTCGCACCTGCGGTCCCGCAGATGCGCTCAACCAATCGCTTCTGCGGTTTTCCCCCATGTGGCCTCAACCGCACTTGCGACCTTCCTGGTTGCTTCTACGGCTGACACCTACGGTCCAATATCCGCAGGTGCGAAAACAAAAACACCAGCAAAAACAATCCAAACTCCCCGTTGACCACTCAAAACCATCCCGAGCCCCTCGGGACCCCAACCAAGCATACCAACACATCACATAACCTCATTCAAACTTAGTCGAGCCTTCGAAACGCCAAAAACAACACATAAACACTAAAATCTCATCGAATTCAAGCCTATGAACTATGAAATTCCTAAATTCCACCAACGATGCCGAAACCATCCAAAACACCTCCGATTGACCTGAAATTCTACACACATATCCAAAATGACATTACGAACATGCTCCAACTTCCGAAATTCCATTCTGACCACGATAGATTATTTTCGACTGCCGACCGGAATTTACCAAAAACTAACTTTCGCCAAGTCAAGCCTAATTCTACACCGGACATCAAAAATACATTCCGAACACACTCCTAAGTCCCAAATCACCTAACGAAGCTATCTGAGCCATAAAATCTGCACTCCGAGATCGTTTACCAATAAGACAACTCCCATTTGACTTTTCTAACTATAAGGCTACTTTTAGAGACTAGTGTCCCAATTCTCACTACAACCCTTCTGAACCCAAGCCAACCGACTCCAACACATCATAAACAGTGTAACCAATGCATGACAAGGCAAAAACATTAATAATAATGCAGATATTACGGAACGACCGGCCGGGTCGTTACATTCTCCCCCTCTTACACAAATGTTAGTTCTCGAACGGGTCTAGAAACATACCTGGAGTCTCAAACAAGTGAGGATATCTTCTCTGCATCTCCCGCTCGGTCTCCCAAGTAGTCTCCTCCACTGGCTGACCTCTCCACTGCACCTTCATTGAAACTATATCCTTAGACCTCAACTTTGTGACCTGACGACCCAAAATGGCCGCTTGCTCTACCTCATATGACATATCACCCTCGAGCTGAACTGTGCGGAAGTCTAAAACATGGGACGGGTCACCAATATACTTCCGAAGCATCGACACATGGAATACCGGATGAACACTCGATAAGTTGGGTGGCAAGGCAAGCCTATAAGCCACCTCTCCAATCCCCTGAAGCACCTCAAAAGGCCTAATGAAACGGGGACTCAGCTTTCCCCTCTTCCGGAACCTCATAACACCCTTCATGGGTGACACTTTCAGCAGTACCTTCTCTCCCACCATAAAAGACATATCCCGGACCTTTTGGTCCGCATAACTCTTCTGCCTTGACTGCGCCGTGCAAAGTCGCTCCTGGATTAACTTCACCTTCTCCAACGCATCCTGAACCAAGTCTGTGCCCAATACCTAGCCTCTCCCGGCTCAAACCAACCAATCGGAGATCTACACCTCCTACCATATAAAGCCTCATACGGGGCCATCTGAATACTGGATTGGTAGCTATAATTATATGCAAACTCTGCGAGTGGAAAAATTTGGTCCCATGAACCCTCAAAGTCAATCACGCAGGCACGCAACATGTCCTCCAAAATATGAATAGTCCGCTCCGACTTAGATAAATGTTTGGTTGAAAAACAAAGAGATAAAGAAAAGACTTTTTTTTACAAATGTAATAATTTGTTAAATCTGAATTATTGACGTTCCTCAAACTATTTTTTTTAATTTTTCTTTCAACCCCCCCCCC
>MDKH01052404.1:0-21739 GCA_005239495.1 Nicotiana undulata
CGTTTAAGCATCATAACTATTATGTATCGACCACAACCTATTTTACGATGAAACGGACAACACTTATCCTATTTATATGAATTCACACAAGTAAAACAAATCATCTAAAATCCCAAACAACATCAATAATAATCATATTGAGCCTCCCAAAACAGTCCACACACAACCTAATCACTACACACATAAGACGACCACCGTAGTCGTGTCAAACGACCCAGAAATGTTACAATGAATGACCAGCTCACAACCCTACATCTATATGGTGTTTATCCACACCCTTCCTCCTCCAAAACGCCACAAAACAGTAGTAACACACGCATCCCAACAGCAACACAAAACAGCCCGCTACAAATCAAATAACTCGAACTCACGGCTTCCGATCACCGTCCTGTGAGTTCTAACTATTAGGAAACACATTTATCAAACTTCCTTGATATTTAAACCCTTAAATAAAGATATTAGAAGTTTCTGAACTACGAAGTAACTTCCAAAACTCTAACTACAAAGAAAAAGAAGAGGCGGTATAATGACACTTATGTCGTAGGGATTGTTTTGATGTTATTGCTTCTCGATTTCATGCTCGGGATGACATTCTTCTTTGAAAACATAGTAGATAGCTTGAGGTTATGTTTATGGGTGTTATCTGGTCGTTTTATGCTTAATAATGAAGAGAAATCGGACCTAAAGTTTATATATATCAAGTTTGGAAAAGTCGAAGAGGTGCTAGCTTGGCACCCTAGGATTGGTCCATCTTCCGATGCTTATATCTTTTTATCCTGATGTCGTATGAACAAACGGTTAAGAGCGTTGGAAACTAAATTCCAAGACCATAAATTTGGTTTATAATATGTCCCAATAATACCTCATATAATACATGAAATATATTGCTCAAAAATCTCTAGTGATCTACACACTTGTCACTAATGATGTCTGCGCAGTCTCGCGAAATTGCAAATTTCTTGCTACTCCTATGTTGTATCAATGTACGGTTTAATGCGTTGGAAACTAAACTCATAGATATTCAGTTTGGTAGGTTGATCCTCCCCTAAGTCCAAGTATATGGGGAGAAAATATCAGTTACAATTGACCTAATGTTAAGCACATTATGAGTGTAACTTGTGAAGACCTTTGCAACTTTTGTTCCACCACTTGCTTGACTTCAAAATGTAGAACACAACTATCATACGATAAAAATTAACTCATAGCATAACCTACTTATCATGTAACGAACCATAGTCTCACCCTAAAGTACATGTTATAACATTCCAAACTCGTCGACTTTCGACGAAACTTATTTTCTTCAATTGGTTTAGCTTCTAAGCTTTCCAACCCTCTTGGTACTCGTTATTCATGATCCAAAATATTTGTAACTTCCAACGTAACATGATTAACTTACTTTATATTCCATCAAATATAATCTTATTTCTGAGCTTACATCAATTGACTTACGATGTACTCTCACGTACGAAAACATGGGGTGTAACAAATCCCCTATCTCACGATTCATGGCCCGGGACGTCATGGTCCAAGGACATCATCCTCATCGTCGAAAGAAGATCTCCATGGTCCAAAGAGAATTTTCATCATGTTTAAATTCTCGCTAAAATACAGATATATTTGCATGCGTTGTGTTTTAAGTTTTACAGGTAACCCCGGAAGTAACCGTTCTCCTAATGGTAGAAATCTTCGTTCCGGTTTCCGTTCAACGTTCATCTCCTGCAACCATTTCAAACGTAACCAACCACCGTCCATTACCCATTCCAATCTGATAACCGTTCATATATCCATAATCATTCCAAGGTACATCCAACCACAATGTTTATTCCGTCCCATCCAGAAAAGCTTGTCCGTTCCCATAACAACTCCACCGGATTATTCCACTGTTGGATCCAAAACTACACACGTCCTGATTCCTGTAAATCCATGGATATGTGGGCAACTCAGAAATCAGAGTTTGCCTTTACTTTTCAAATCCCCCATTCGGTCAAAATCGGTCATCATTTCTTTACTCGACAACAATTTCATCATTTTCGGGTAAAGCAGGGCAGTTGTTGATACCCAATTTTTCTTTCAGTTAGACTGTATACTTACTGAGTACGCATTGTTTTCTTACTCATACTACATTTGTTGTGCATTTTTGTTTCACATGTGTTGATACCCAATTTTTCCTCATATAAATATATATATATATATATATATATATATATATATATATATATATATATATATATATATATATATATATATATATAAAGCATGACAATGTGGGTTTACAACTCCTAATAAAAGGACATAACCGTAATTTTAGATATTGGCTTTATAATCCTATTAGTTTTAGGAAATAATACTACACGTTAGGAATCCTACATGATTACTTTTAGGAATCCTATTAGTATGTGTGTGTGTGTGTATATATATACACATCATCACTTAGATTATAAGCATATACAAGTATTTTTCATAATTTTCGATAAATTTTTTTAAAACCTTAAAATTGATTTTCTTGCATTTAAATTACTTGAATGTTTATTAAATACCGCTTCAATTATTTTGTGATTACTTAATACCTAAAATTATTATTTCATCCATAATACATGTTTCTTATATTTTTAATTTATTTTTATATAATTACTGTCACTACCCAAATCTTAATTCAGGTCGTGATGGCGCCCAACACCATAGTCGGGCAAGCTAGCCTTAACTTGCTAGAGATTTTCACTTAATTTGCAAAACATTTCTGGCACTTGCCAAATTCAAGTTTAAGACATCAATTAGAAACAGATAAATTAAATGATTTTAAACAAATGTAGCCATAAAAGATCATAAAACTACATATACATCCAAAAAATAAAATGTCTACTATGTATGTGCCAGGAACTAGTGTCACGAGTCTACGGGCATACTAGTAGAATATATAAAAGGTGAAATAAAACTGTCCCACTGTCTGAAAGTAATGGACGAGAATAAACAAAAGATAACTCCATAGTGCTGCTGAGAATCGCCAGGGGAAGCAGCTGATCGTGAAGTCAAGTCCAGATATACTCAGGATCGAGCTCCGGACTGATAACCAGATGCACCAGCCTCAGAACTTGTATAATTATGTACAGAAGCGCAGCATGAGTACATAATTAAATATGTAACTAGTGAGTATCCATTCTAATCTCAAAGAATTAGTGACGAGAGGTCGACTTCACACTTACTAGGGTCCAACAATATAATTAAACATGATATGATAAAGGCAACATGCATGTGAGGATAATAAAGCATTAAATAACAAAGGTAGCCGCAATTCAAACTAATGCTGAAAGACAGTTAAACAATTACTAATTTCATTTCCCCCCGGATATCTATCAATTTTTTATTCATGAAATCATTAACAATTTAACATACGCATAACGGGATAAAGGCAACCCACCTGAGCCATCATAATAACCATATATGTGCACTGCTGAAGGGTCGATCGGCTCGAACCATAGATGCATCTATCAACATGTCGGGGCGTACGCCCTGCTCCCATAAGAGTGGGGGATAATAACATTCCGCTCGCGAAAACATGAATTTCGAAGCGGCCACTTGCACACACAACATTTTTTTCTTAAATCATTTATCAATTGAACAACTCCTTTAAACTACCAAATTCCATGATTTTTCTTGAAATAAAGATGCATACGATGAAATCATAAAGAATAAAATTCAAATTGAGGAAATTCACAAGGCATGGTGTGAGCCTAACTACCCGGACATAACAATAATAGTCACTACACAAGGGTTCTCGTCACCGCGTACGTACGTAGTCCCCACAAACATTAACACATAATCATTTAGCTCACCTATGGGGACAATTCCTTCTTACAAGGTTATAAAGGAGACTCACCTCGTGTCGCGCCTACTTTCCGGGTCAAGATTGCGCCTGAAACTCCAAACTCGTCTCCCAAGGACTCGAAACTAGTTAAATGATGCATAAATACATTAAATTATACTCAAAGGCATGAAGTTTCCCTATTTAATTAACCATTTTAGCCTACTTTTAAATATCTCAAAATACACCCCAGGCCCACATGCTAGGATTATGGAAGTTTTCGAAGGAAACACTCGCCCATAGCCTAAGGATTAATAATATATAGTCTTTGTATGATTTCATGGCAAATTCCTTGGTAATTCTCCCATTTTTCATAAAACCTAGGTTTTTACTCTAACCCATGATTGCCACTAATTAGTGTGTTAATCTACCTACGAATCCAAGTATTAGACTAAGTTTAGGGTAGGAATTACTTACCTCAAAGTAACTAGGTCGTTTGCCTCTCTTGCATTCTCAAAATCACCGCAAGGAAGAAGAAAAATGCCAACAAAATGGTTAAGTCCCGTTATTAAAAGCCACTGCCCAGCTGCCCCTTCATCGCGAACGCGACAGGGGAACCACGTTCGCGAAGGCCAATGGCCCAGGCCCGTAAAGGCCCTTCTATGCGAACACGAATGGGGCCCGCGATCGCGAAGACTAGCCAAGCTAGACCTCCGCGAACGCGGTGGACTTCTTGCGGACGCGAAGAGAAAACGAGCAGGGTCCCGTCCTACACCTGTGTGAACGCGGAGACAAGGGTGCGAACGCGATGGTCAGAGGTCCAACCCATCTCAAATGCAGGGTGGGCTTCGCGAACGCATAGAGGATCAGATTCCCCAGCCCAACTCTTTCTTTGCGAACGTGGCCACCCTCCCGCGAACGTGAAGAAGGAAACCACATAATGAAATTTATGGTTTTTAGCATTTAGCTCCGAGGGGTCCGAAGCTCACCCGAGACCCTCGGGACTCTGTCCAAAGGCACTGACAGGTGTGTATTCATGATACGGACTCGCTCGAATTTTCGGAATGTTAAAAACAACAACGAAACTAAGAATCCGACCCCAAAACCAAATTGAATCAAACTTTGAACTTTAAGTTCTAGATTTTGGTTTCAATACGCCGAACCTACCTATACTTCTCGGAATGAAACCAAATTTTGCAGGAAAGTCATAAATGACATTACAGAACTATTCTCGGTCTCGTAATTTATTTTGGACCTCGATAACACAAAAACACGTTCCAAACCTAAATTCTTAAACTTAAGGAATCATATTTCGCTATTTGGCGCCGAAACTCTCCCGGGTCATCCAAAACCCGTTCCGGACACACGCCCAAGTCCGAAATCATCATACGAAGCTACGGAAATGTCAAAACTCGATTCCGAGGTCGTTTACTCAAAATGTTGACCGAAGTCAAACTTGGCCTTAAAAGTCAACCTTAAGGAACTAAGTGTTCCCATACCATCCCAAACCCTTCCGAATCCCAAACCACCCGTCCCCACAAGTCATAAATCATTAAAAGAAACTACGTGAAGACTAATTTAGGGGAACGGGGTCCTATAACACAAAACGACCGGCCAGGTCATTAGATTCTCCACCTCTTAAACAAACGTGTCCTCGAACAGGTCTAGAATCATACCTGGAGTGATGAATAAATGTAGATATCTGCTCCGCATGTCCTCTTCGGACTCCTAAGTCACCTCCTTGACAGGTTGGACCCTCCACTGGACCTTTACGACAGAAACTCTCTTAGATCTCCACTGGCGTTCCTGCCTATCAATAATATCAATTGGCTCCTCCTCGTAGCCCAGTCTCTCATCCAACTGAATGGTGCTGAAATCAACTACGTGAGAGAAGTCGGCGTGGTACCTCCGAAGCATGGATATATGAAAGACCGGATGAACTCCTGATAAACTAGGAGGTAAAGCAAGCTCATAAGCAAGCTCTCTGATCCGCCTCAATACCTCAAAAGGGCCAATAAACCTTGGGCTCAGCTTGCTCTTCTTCCCGAACCTCATAATACCCTTCATTGGCGAGACTTTCAACAAGACCTTGTATCCCTCAATAAATGATACATCACGCGCTTTCTGATCCGCGTAACTTTTCTATCTGGACTGTACTGTGCGGAGCCTCTCCTGAATTAACTTCACTTTCTCTAAAGCATCCATCACCAGGTCGGTGCCATATAACTTAGCCTCGCCAGGCTCAAACCACCCGATCGGGGAACGGCATCGCCGACCATATAAAGCCTCAAATGAAGCCATCTCGATGCTGGACTGATAACTATTATTGTAAGAAAACTCGACCAAAGGCAAGAACTGGTCCCACTAGCCTCTGAAGTCAATCACACATGCCATGAGCATGTCCTCCAATATCTGAACTGTCTGCTCCGACTGACCATCCGTCTAAGGGTGAAATGTTGTACTGAGATCTATCTGTCTACCCAACTCACTATGTAATGCTCTCCAGAAGTACGAGGTGAACTGAAGACCTCGATCTGATATAATGGATACCAGCACACCGTGCAACCGGACTATCTCCTGAATGTAGATCTGGGCTAACCTCTCAGAAGTATAAGTAGTAGCCACTAGAATGAAATGCGCCGATTTTGTCAATCTATCCACAATGACCCAAACCGCGTCAACCTTCCACAAAGTTCGAGGTAACCCAACCACGAAGTCCATGGTGATGCGTTCCCATTTCCACTCAGGAATGGGCATCTGCTGAAGTAGGCTTCCTGGACTCTGGTGCTCGTACTTGACCTGCTGGCAATTAAGACACCTAGCCACATACTCTACTATGTCCTTCTTCATCCGCCTCCACCAGTAATGCTACTTCAAATCACGATACATCTTCGTAGCAACCGGATGAACAGAATACCGTGAACTGTGTGCCTCCTCTAGAATCCTCTCCCTCAGGACATCAACATTAGGAACACATAAACGGCCCTAAAGTTTCAGAACACCATCCTCGCCCATAGTAACCTCCTTGGCACCACCCTGAACCACTGTCTCCCGTAGCTCTACCAAGCACGGATCATCAAACTATCGGGCCTTAATCTCTCCCAATAACGAAGATTGAGCAACCACTTGTGCAAGAACTCGGCGGGGCTCTGAAAGCTCCAACCTCACCAGGAGATTTGCCAAAGACTGAATGTCAAAGGCTAGAGGTCTCTCCTCTGCTGCATTATAAGCCAAACTACCCATACTCTCCACCTTTCTGCTCAAGTCATCTGCTACCACATTTTCCTTGCCCGGATGATAAAGAATGGTGATATCATAATCCTTTAGCAACTCAAGCCATCTGCGCTGCCTCAAATTAAGATCCCTTTGTTTGAACAAGTGCTGCAAGCTACGGTGGTCTGTATAAACCTCACAAGACACCCCATACAAGTAGTGCCTCCAAATCATAAGAGCATCAACTATCGCCGCCCACTCTAGATCGTGCACAGGGTAATTCTTCTCATGAATCTTCATCTAGAACGAAGCATAAGCTTCAACACACATCCCAAACCAATGGGAGAAGAGTCACAATATAATGTATACATCCGAGAACTAGAAGGCAATACTAGAACTGGTGTTGAGGTCAATGTTGTCTTGAGCTTCTGAAAGCTCACCTCACACTCGTCGGACCATCGGAACGGGGCATTCTTCTGAGTCAATCTAGTCAGTGGGGCTGCAATGGATGAAAAGCCCTCCACAAATCATCGATTATAACCTGCTAGGCCCAAGAAGCTCCTGATCTCTGTATCTAAAGTATGACGTGGCCAACTCTGGACTGCCTCAATCTTCTTAGGATCAACCTTGATACCCTCTTCGAATACCACATGCCATAAGAATTCAACGAATCCAACCATAACTCACACTTGGAGAACTTAGCATATAGCTTATGTTCTCGCAAAGTCTGGAGCACAACTCTCAAATGCTGCTCGTGCTCCCCCAGGCTACGTGAGTAAATCAAAATGTCGTCAATAAAGACAATGACAAAGGAATAAATATACGGCCTGAACACCCTGTTCATCAAGTCCATAAATGCTCCAGGGGTATTAGTCAAGCCAAAGGACATCACCAGGAACTCATAATGGCCATATCTCGTATGAAAAGTAGTCTTCGGAACATCTGAGTCCCGAATCTTCAGCTAGTGGTACCCCAATCTCAAGTCGATCTTAGAAAACACCTGAGCAGAAATGTATACTTATAGTTTCTGTACATGAAAATACGCTATAAGTAAATTGATGTAAGCTCAAAAAGGATGAAATCCTTCTATAAGGCTAAGGCAGGTTTATCGAAGTATTAGGTAAGTTAGGATGAATGGGACTTTTTAATCATGATTTAAATGTGTTTAAAGTCATGATATGGCTATATATGATGTATGGATATGAAATATAAAGTTTGGGAAAAATCGGATTTAAAGTTGCAGAAAAAAAACCAACTAAGGATTTGCCTCGAAATGAAACATTTTGTGAAATAACATTTCATGTATTATATAAGGTCTTTTTGGGACATATTATATACCAAAAGGAAGGTCTTGGAACCTAGTTTCCAACGGTCCAAACCATTTATTCATACGACATCAGAGCAGAGAAATATGGATTTTTTTAAAAAGGTCGCCAAATCTCATTACCGCACATTAGAGAAACTGGAAGGTTTATAATCCAAGTTGCGATGCAGTTTTCTCCCTATATATTGAGAGTTACATGGTTATATTTATATGGAATTAAATCCCTATGTGTCTAGTTTCGAATGCTGCAAACCGTTTGTCAATACAATATTGGAATAAAGAGATAAAAGTATCCGAAGTGGAACCGCTCAAGCTGCCAAGCAGGCAACTTACCCAACAAAACGATTGCGCAAGGACAATCGCGATCGCGGAAGATAATCAACCTTAAACATTGCAAACACGGACCCTCAATGCGAACGCGAGAGAAAAAATTGTCATTGCTCAACTCAGCCCTACGTGAATGCTCTACGTCCACGTGAACACAAAGACCCTTCAAGCATTGACCCTTCGCGAACGTGATACCTTGTTAAGAAGTCGATCTAAAAAAGCCTGAGATCCTAACGTACACTACACGATCGCGACAACACCTTCGCAATCACGAAGAACATCTGAGGCATGGAAAACCAATAGATCCAAACATCATAAAAATAGTTTGAAATAACAACACCCCGAGGGCCTCGAGACCCCGTCCAGCCATACCAACAAGTCCATATGCATTACATGGGCGTACTCGAGGTCTCAAATCATATAACACAACATCAAAACTACAAATGACATCTAGATTCAAGCTTAATGAACTAATCAAACTTTCAACTTTCAAAACTCATCGAAATCACCTCAAATTATGCACACAAGTTCCAAATGACATAATGAACATTTTCCTACTCCCGTAAAAACAATATGAGCCCGATAACATTGTGGTCAACTCCCAGTCAATACTGTAAACTTTCTAAGCCTTCAAATTGATAAAGTTTACTAAATAAAGCAAAATCCTTCTAGATACATCCAAATACGAATATGGGCATACCCTAAGTCAAAAATCATCACGAGAATCCAAGACCGTTTACATAAAAGTCAAACCTGGGTCAACTCTTCCATTTTAAGCTTCCTGAAATGAAATTTTCTCTTTGAAATCAATCTTGAACCTATCGAACATCGAAACCAACCATAGACGCAAGTCGTAATACATCATATGCAGCTACTCAAGAACTCAAACCACATAAAAGAAGGCTAATTGTCAAAACAAGCGGTCAATTCTTTACATTCTCCTCCCATTAAATATGTGTTCGTCCTCGAACGTGCCAAGAGTTGTTCCAAAGACATCTAATTTCTGTAAAAAATCAACACAACCCAATTGAAGATTCTTTCTCGACCTTAGTCTATAAGCCTTAGAACAAAATTTCACCATCCAAAATTGCTTATAAGATTCGATTCATGCATATACATAGCATACGTCTAAAATAGTTTAATAAAACCATAACAAAATTCCAAGATATAATCAGACGATGTACCATATAACTCATGTACTCATAGTAATATCTTTAGACTATAATAGTTGCTCATTACTAGATCCGCTACCAACAACATACCTCATATCATATAAAACCATATTACAAACCTTCACAACACATCTACTGATAAGGTAACACATAGAGCTCATAACCACTCTTTAGATTAACAAGACGTGAAGCGCTTTTGCTCGACAAAAACCATCGCCAAGTTCATAGCTGACTAATGACATTATTATTCAAAACATACCTTACCCAAATCAAATTTCTCTAATTCTAAGTCTAATAAAAATATTTCACCCAGTACATGTTGCTCGACCGACATGCCACACCCAATGTCGCCTAGAGCCACACCTAATGTCGCCTAGAGCCACACATGGCGCAGTCCGTACCCAACAAGCAATAACTCAAATATAACTAGCAGTAAAAAGAGAACCAAATGAGAGAACTATCCAACAAGTCCAACATGTATAACCTAAATGCCATTATACTATAAATCCATCTCACAAGGGAGAAGTTAAACACATGAAATGACCACAAAGAATTTCATCCTAACATAACCTCGTTGCGGCACATATCCTGGTCTATCCATACTAATCCATATGGACTATCCATCGAGATGTAATTCTCACAATCATCAGCCCCACATGTATCAACAACAAACACGCGAGATGCATGACCACAACTATAGAGATACGGATAACACAATATACTGCCGATGGGAAAAGCATAAGTAAGGTGCAATAAGCAACTCAACATCCCAAGAGCCATCTTATTCTAAATCTCGCCAACACATCTAAATAGAAAGTGTCACGACCCAAACCGAAGGGTCACGACAGGCACCCGGTGTCTTACTCAACCAAGTACCAATGTAACATATCTTTCTTATCGTACTGTCATTGGTAATCGGTCCAACATAGCCATGACTCGTAATGTATAACTATAAATGGGAACACACAGTATCAATGAACAATATTGCTTAAAACACGAATACATATTGGCCGTCAAGGCCTCTGACATACTGTACAAAATGAAACTTTGTGTACAAAGACTCTAATGGTATTTGACATCAAATGAGGTAGGGTACCATCCTACCCATAAGTTCATAGCAAAATTCTGACATGATGACTCATAGACTCGGCTGCAATCCGAATAAGGTGGAGTCTTACCCATCCTTCACTGAATGCTAACCTCGTCTACTATGACAACTCGTCAAACTGATTATATGTGCCTACAGGCATGAATGAAGTGTCCCCAACAAAAAGGACGCCAGTACGAAAGTATATAAAAGACGTAGAAGAAACATGGAGTAAATGACTTAACCTGTAGTTCTGAATAACTCTGTAAATCATGACATACTTATAGTGTCATGCATATGCGTATGAATGTCATGTCGTGCATAGGTTCATGTGTTCATAACATCATCAAACCTCTGAGGGCATCCCATCATATCATCTCACCCACTATGGGAAAAATCATCAACGTATACCAGCTCATCAGGTGGTGGTGCGTATAGAACGTCGTAACCTATTCACATATCCCATATACATATAATATACATATATATGCATATATAACGCCATCCAACCATGGGTTAATGTACATGTATAAGTTAATGAAATGCATAAAAAAATTTGTTAATAAGATCAATATACATTTTGTATAATCTTCTTCTGTTGTCCATTTTATTATCGCCGGAATGCAATATGAAATTCCCATGATGACGACCATTATCAAATCACTCAGTCCTTATTTCATGTTTAGTTTATCTTGTTCACCAGCTCATACTGATTTCTATTACTCTGGGGTCTAACTTTTCCTTTTGGTAATCATGTTAGAGTCACGAACTTGTTTCTCGAAATGAGGATATGACTTTATGGCCCATACTCTTTTGTTGTCTCAACACTTGTCACCTCTCGTCTTTTCCTTCACTTAACTATATACTTTATAATATTGTCATTTGTTTTTTTTATCTACCGTTGTCATCCATATATCATATCTTACTCATAATACTTCATTAACTCTCTTCTTATTTCCCTGCTAACATCTCAATCTATGACTTTATTCTGAAAAACCTCAACAAGAAATTCTCTTGCTTTGAGCTCCCCTTGCTCCATCCATTGGCTCTTTGGGTTTCCTAACCTTCTCTGTCACGACCTGAAACCTAAACCAGGTCGCAATGGCTCCCAACGCCGTTGTCAGGAAAGCCAACGTCAATTTGCAAGTGAGTTCCATTTAATTTACCAAAACATTTTCTATCACTTACTTGATGTGAATTTGAGACATTAGGCAAAAGCGAGTAACTTAGAAAATTTTATACATAAATAACCATAAGAGTCATAAATTAATATTTGCATCCCAAAATAGTGTCTACTATCGTGTGTGTAAGGAATTAGTGTCACAAGTCTACATGCATGCTAGTAGAGTAAAACAACAGACGTAATAGACTGTCCTACTGTCTGAAAGGGAATAGACAGGAAATAACAAAAGAAGACTCCGTAGTGCTGGTGAGGATCGTCAAGAGTAGCATCTCACCGTGAAGTCTAGACTAGGTATATCTCAGAGACGAGCTCCGGCCTGATACCCAGATGCACCTGCCTCAGATCCTGTACAATTAAGTATAGAGTGTAGCATGAGTACATAAAATAATATGTACCCAGTAAGTATCATGCCTAATCTCGATAAAGTAGTGACGAGAGGTCGACTTGACACTTACTGGGGTCCAAATAGTATATTAAAGTAAAATATAAGGAGAGTAACAAGTAGACATGGATAGTAAAGCAACAAGTACCGAATACTAATAACAAAATCCAATTATGTAGTGAAACACCAGTTTACAAGTTTTCGATTTATTTTCCCAGATATGTAGTTGTTCAACAGTTATGAAAATATCCAGCAAATAGCATGCGCATAATGGATCAAGGACAAACGGCCTGGGCCAACATAATAATAATAAATGTGCATTGCCGAAGGGTCGAACGACGCGAACCATAGATGTATCTATTAACCTGCTGTGGCGTACGGCCCACTCCCATGAGAGTAGGGGAAAGAATCACTCTGCTCGCGGAATATAAATTGCGAAGCAGTCACATGCAAACACAACATTTTCTTTAAATCCTTTCCAAAATAACAATTCATTTTAAAACACCATATTCTAGGTTTTCTTGAAACAAGGCTGCATACAATGAAGTGATAAGGCATATATTTCAATTTAATGAAATTCACAAGGCATGGTGTGAACCTAACTACCTGGATATAACAAACATAGTCACTACGCACGGACTCTCGTCACATCGTACGTACGTAATCCCGAAAATTAATAACACATAATCATTTGTTTCACCTATGGGGACAATTCCCTCTTACAAGGTTAGAAAGGAGACATGCATCGTCTCAAGCCTACTTTCCGGTCAAGACCGCGCCCACAACTCCAAATTCGTCGCCCAAGGACTCGAAACTAGCAAAATATTGCATAAATAAATCAATATGTGCTCAAAAGTACGTAATTCCCCTATTTAAGTGATCATTTCATCCTAAATTACAAAATCCCAAAATACACCCCCGGGCCCACATGCTCGGATTCCGGAAATGTTCAAGGAAAACAATCACCCATAGCCTAATCAATATCATATAGTTTTTGCATGATTTAATAACATAATACTTGGTAAATTATCATTTTTATCAAAACCCTAGGTTTTACTCTAATCCCATGATTTCAACTAATTTAATGTGTTAATTTACCTAAGAATTCATGTATTTAACTCATTTTAGGGTAGGAATTACTTACCTTACAGTTGCTAGGTCGAATCGCCTGTTTGCAAGCTCTAAAAATCGTCCAAATTGGTGAAAAGTGGTTCAAAAATGGTTAAGTCTCGCATTTAAGACGACCTCATTGCCTATAGGTTTTTCTCACCAGCGGCTCGAGGACCGCACTTGCGGTCTCGCATCTGCGAGAAAAACCTCGCATCTGCGGAGAAGGGGAAGGGGGCCTGGCTTCGCACCTGAGGAGCGGAGTCCGCACATGTGGCTCAGCTTCTGCGAAAGGGGGTGCGCATCTGCGAAAATAGACAGCTCCCTCAGGTGTCGCACCTGCGAGGCTGGGACCGCATAAGCGGTCTCGCACCTGCGGCTAGCCCTCCGCAGGTGCAGTCGCACCAGATCTAGTGCACTAGTAGTCATTTAAGGCTGGTTTTTGCCTCGCTCGATGCCGGAATGGCATCTGGGACCACCCGAGACCCCGTCCAAATATACCAGCAAGTCCTAAATCATAATACAGACTCGCTCGAGCCTTCGGAACTTCCGAAACAACGCTAAATCTAAAAATCATACCCCAAAACCTATTGGATCAAACTTAAGAACTCTAAGTTCTTTAATTCTCTTTCAACGCGCCGAACCTACCTACTATACTACTCGGAATGACACCAAAGTTTGCGAGCAAGTCGTAAATGACATAATAGAATTATTCCCGGTCTCGAAATTCCGTTTGGACTTTGATAACACAAAAACACGTTCCAAACCTCAAGTTTGAACGTAAGGAAACCTTAATTCACTATTAGGCGCCGAAATGCTCTCCGGTCATCCAAAACCTGTTCCGATCACACGCCCAAGTCCAAAATCATCATACGAACCTACCGGAACCTTTGAATCTTGATTCCGAGGTCTTTTACCAAAAATGTTGACCGAAGTCAAACTTAGCCTTAAAGGCCAATCTTAAGGAACTAAGTGTTCCTATACATCTCCAAAATCCTCTAAACCTAGAACGACCCGCCCCCGCGATTCATAAATCAGTAAAAGAAACTACGGGAACTCTCATTTAGGGGCACGAAGTCCTAGAACACAAAACGACCAGTCGGGTCGTTACATTCTCCACCACTTAAATAATCGTTCGTCCTCGAACGGGTCTTGAATCATACAAGGGGTGCTGAATAAGTGTGGATATCTGCTCCGCATGTCTTCCTCCGATACCCATGTCGCCTCATCGACTAGTTGGCCCCTCCACTAGACCTTTACGACGGAAACCCTTCTTGGACCTCAACTGGCGATCCTACTTGTCAATAATAGCGACTGGTTCCTCCTCGTAGCCCAACCTCTCCTCTAGCTGAATGGCGCTGACATCTACCACATGAGAGAAATTGGCGTGGTATCTCCGGAGCATGGATACATGAAAGACCAGATGAAATTCTGATAAACTGGGAGGTAAAGCAAGCTCATAAGGAACCTCCCCAACTCGCCTCAACACCTCGAATGGACCTATAACCTTGGTCTTAGATTGCCCTTCTTCCCAAACCTCATAATACCCTTCATTGGCGAGACTTTCAACATAACCTTCTCTCCCTCCATAAATAATACATCACGCGCTTTCTGATCCGCGTAACTCTTCTGTCTGGACTGTGATGTGCGAAGTCTCTCCTGAATCAACTTCACTTTCTCCAAAGTATCCTTCACCAGGTCGGTGCCATATAACTTAGCCTCGCCAGGATAAAACCACCCGATAGGAGAACGACATCGCCGACCATACAAAGCCTCAAACGGAGCCATATTAATGCTAGACCGATAACTATTATTATAATCAAACTCGGCCAAAGGCAAGAACTAGTCCCACTGCCCTCCAAAGTCAATCACACATAATCTGAGCATGTCCTCCAATATCTGAATTGTCTGCTCCGACTACCCGTTGTTCTGAAGGTGGAATGCTGTGGTGAGCTCTACCCGGGGGCCTAACTCACTTTGTACTGCTCTCAAGAAATGCGAGGTGAACTGATGACCTCGATCTGATATAATGGACATAGGCACACCGTGCAACCAGACTATCTCTCGAAGGTAGATCTAGGCCAACCTCTCTGAAGTATAAGTAGTAGCTACTAGGATGAAATGTGCCGACTTGGTCAACCTGTCCACAATGACCCAAACCACATCTACCTTCCGCAAGGTCCGAGGCAACCCAACTACGAAGTCCACAGTGATGCACTCCCATTTCCACTCAGGTATAGGCATCTGCTGAAGTAGGCCTCCTGGCCTCTAGTGCTCATACTTAACCTGCTGGCAATTTAGACACCTAGCCACATACTCCACTATGTCTTTCTTCATCTGCCTCCACTAGAAATGCTGCTTCAAAGCACGATACATCTTCGTAGCACCGGGATGAATAGAATACCGCGAACTGTGAGCCACATCTAGAATCATCTCCCTTAGGCCATCAACATTAGGGGCACCATTCTCGCCAGTATAAACCTCATTGGCACCACCCTGTACCACTGTCTCCCGAAGGTATGGCAAGCGCGGATCATCAAACTGCCGAGACTTGATCTCCCCCAATAATGAAGACTGAGCATTCACACGTGCAAGAACTCGGCGGGGCTTTGAAAGGTCCAACCTCACCAAGAGATTATCCAAGGATTGAATGTCAAAATCTAGAGATCTCTCCTCTGCTGAAATATAAGCCAAGCTACCCATACTCTCCGCCTTCCTGCTTAAGGCATCTGCTACCATATTTTCCTTGCCCGGATGATAAAGAATGATCCTTCAGCAACCCCAGCCACCTATGTTGCCTCAAATTCAGATCCCTCTGCTTGAACAAGTGCTGCAAGATGCGGTGGTCCATATAAACCTCACAAGGCACCCCATACAAGTAGTGCCTCCAAATCTTAAGAGCATGAACAATCGCCGCCAACTCCAGGTCGTGCACAGGGTAATTCTTCTCATGAACCTTAAGTTGACGTAAAGCATATGCTATAGCTCACCCCTCCTGCATCAACACACATCACAAGACAACGCGTGAAGCGTCACAATAAACTATATACATCCCAGAACCGGAAGGCAATACTAGAACTGGTGCTGAGGTCAATGGGTCTTGAGCTTCCAAATGCTCGCCTCACACTCGTCGGACCATCGGAATGGGGCATTATGCTGAGTCAATCTAGTTAGTGGAGCTGTAATGGATGAAAACCCTCAAATCATCGATAATAACCTGCCAGACCCAAGAAGCTCCTGATCTTTGTAGCTGAAGTAAGGCGTGGACAACTCTAAACTGCCTCAATCTTCTTAGGATCCACCTTGATACCCTCTTCGGATACCACATGTCCCAAGAATGCCACATAATCCATCCAAAACTCACACTTGGAGAACTTAGCATACAACTTGTGTTCTCGCAAAGTCTGGAGCACAACTCTCAAATGTTGTTCGTTCTCCCCTAGGCTACGTGAGTAAATCAGAATTTCATCAATAAAGACAATTGCAGAAGAATCAATATAAGGCCTGAACACCCTGTTCATCAAATCCATAAATGCTGCTGGGCCATTAGTCAAGCCAAAGGACATCACCAGGAAATCATAATGGCCATATCTCGTACGAAAAGCACTCTTAGGAACATCTTAGTCCCGAATCCTCAGCTGGTGGTACCCTGATCTCAAGTCAATCTTAGAAAACACCCGAGCACCCTGTAACTAGTCAAATAAATCATCGATATGCGGCAACGGGTACTTATTCTTGATGGTGACCTTGTTCAACTGGCGGTAGTCAATACACATCCGCATAGTCCTATCCTTCTTCTTCACAAATAACACTGGAGTACCCCAAGACTATACACTCGGTCTAATAAACCCCTTAGCCAACAACTCCTAAAGTTGTTCTTTCAGTTCCTTCGGAGCCATGCGGTATGGGGGAATAGATATACACTGGGTGTGTGGAGCAAAGTCGATGAAAAAATCAATGTCACTGTCCGGCGACATGCCTGGAAGGTCTGAAGGAAATACATCACCAAACTCTCAGACTACTGGCACTGAATCAATCGTCGGAGACTCGGCGGTGGTGTCCCGCACATAAGAAAGATAAGCAGAACAACCCTTCTCGACCATATGTCGAGCCTTAAGGAAAGAATTAACCCGAATAGCAGCACTAACTGAGGAACCTCGCCACTCCGATCTCGGCAACTTGGGCATGGCTAGAGTAACAATCTTGGCATGACAATCCAGAATGGCATGATAGGGAGATAGCCAGTCCATGCCCATGATGACCTCAAAATCAATCATATCAAGCAACAAGAGGTATGCTCTGGTCTCAAACCCACAAAATGTAACCATACATGAACGATATATCCGATCTACAATCACAGAATCTCCCACAGGAGTGGACACATAAACATGAGTACCCAAGGACTCACGAGGAATATCCAGGGAATGAGCAAATAAGGCTGATACATATGAATGAGTGGACCCTGAATCAAATAATACCGATGCATCTCTACCACATACTGAAATAATACATGTGATCATGTAATCTGAGGCCACTGCATCTGATCTGGCCGGAATAGCATAGAATCTAGCTGGAGCGTCAGATGACTGACCTCCACCAGAATAAACAAGAGCTGACTGGGCTCCCCCTGCCTGGCCTCCACCTCTACGACGACCTCTACCAGCCTGTCCCCCACCTCTGGGTGGCCGAACCGTTGGTGCTGATCTCATAGGCTGGTGACCCTACTGCACTGCCTTTCCCCGAAGCCTGGTACAATACCTCTTCATATGACCTAGATCCCGACACTCATAACAACCTCCCGACACCATGGCCTCCTGCCATGAAAAAGAACCCTGAATAGCTGGAGGGCGATGTGAACTCTCTGGCATAGCACTGAAGTAAGGGCTAGAAGACCCTTGATGACCAGAATACCCGCCGAAGGAACCGTGAATAGCTGGAGGGAGGTAAGAACTCTCCGCATAGCGCTGAAATAAGGCCTCGATGGTAACACCTCAGGGAGGTGGTAGGGGTGATGAATATTGGGGCCTACTTGGCTGGCCCCTACCATACTGACCTCTGCCCCTCGCTAGAGCACCTCTGAAAACCCCGAAAAACCTAGCTCTCTTATCTTGTTGCCCCTGCTCTCTACTCCTCGATCGATAACCCTCGATCCTATGAGCAATCTCCACCACAAGCTGATAAGGAGTCCCCATCTCCACCTCCCAGGCCATGCTGGCCCTTATACCAGGATGCAACATAGCTACAAATCTTCGCACTCTCTCTGTGTCAGTATGAAGAATCATGAGTGCATGACGAGACAACTTAGAAAACCCAGCCTCGTAGTCGGTCACTTACATCTGACCTTGCTCTAGTTGCTCAAACTGATATTACATCTGCCCGTAGATTGTCGGTCTGCCAAGAATGAGGGACTGCCACAATCTACGGGCCATGCCCTCTTATTCATATGTACAAAACTCCATGGGACTCCAGTATCCTCATGTTGTGCAGTCTGTCCCTGTACCTATCAATAAAGTCTTGTGCGTCCTCATAATGCTCGCCTCCGTAGACAGGAGGGTACAGTCTGGTCCATCTCTACAATAACTTTTGTAGATCGCCGTCCGCAGCTGGTCTGGGCTCAGGTTCTGCTGCTACTAGCTGACCCCACCCACGGGCAGTGTACCCGGGGTCTGATATACTGTCACTGCATGTCTCGGCGGCCTGTGCAGTAGGGGTTTGTGCTCCGCCTCCCGCCTGAGATATTGCCAGATCCGCTGGAAATAAACCAGCCTAAGTCATGGTGTCCATGAACTGCATCATACGGCCCATGACCTCCTGGAATCCCGGCGCCGTCATAAAGTCTAATGGCGCATGATCTGTTGCAGGCACCTAGCCATGCTCCTCCATGACATGATCCTCTGCTAGATCTGCTGGTGGTTCAACTGGAACAGCTTTGGGACGCCCTCGTCCCCTACCTCAGGCCGGTGCCCTCCCCCGACCTCTGCCACAGCCTCGGATGACGGGGGTAGCGGCGCCTCCTGGGTCTGGAACGTCGGTTGCGCGCGCACTTACCATCTGTGAGAGAATAGAAGAATGAGATTTATTATACCATCAACTGTACGATGGAAGATGAATAAAGAGAGATTTACTAACACATTATAGCCTCCCGAAGATAAATACAGATGTCTCCGTACCGGTGCGCAAGACTCTATTGGGTTTGCCCGTGACTCGTGAGACCTACGTAAACCTATAGCTTTGATACCATGTTGTCACGACCCGAATCCTAAACCAGGTCGCGATGGCGCCCAACACCATTGTCAGGCAAGCCAACGTCAATTTACTAGTGAGTTCCATTAATTTACCAAGACATTTTATATCACTTACTTGATGTGAATTTAAGACATTAGGAAAAAGCGAGTAACTTAGACAATTTTATACAGAAATAACCATAAGAGTCATAAATTAATATTTACATCCTAAAATAATGTCTACTATCGTGTGTGCCAGGAAATAGTGTCACAAGTCTACAGGCATGCTAGTAGAGTAAAACGACAAACGTAATAAACTATCCTACTGTCTGAAAGGGATTAGGCAGGAATAACAAAAGAAGACTTCGTAGTGCTGCTGAGGATCATCAAGAGGAGCAGCTCACCGTGAAGTCTAGACCAGGTATATCTCAGGGACGAGCTCCGGCCTGATACCCAGATCCACCTGCCTCAGATCCTGTACAATTAAGTACAAAGTGTAGCAGGAGTACATAAAATAATATGTACCTAGTAAGTATCCTGCCTAATCTCAAAGAAGTAGTGACGAGAGATCGACTTGACACTTACTAGGGTCCAAACAGTATATTAAAGTAAAATTTAAGGAGAGTAACAAGTAGACATGGATAGTAAAGCAACAAGTACCGAATCATAATCACAAAATCTAATTATGTAGTGAAACACCAGTTTACAAGTTTTCCCAGATATTTAGCAGCTCAACAGTCATGAAAATATCCAGCAAATAGCATGCACATAATGGATTAAGGACAAACGGCATGGGCCAACATAATAATAATAATTGTGCACTGCTGAAGGGTTGAACGACGCGAACCATGGATGAATCTATTGACATTTTGTGGACTATGACAATCTTCCATGAGCGTAGGGGAAAGAATTACTCCGCTCGCGGAATATAAATTGCAGAGCAGTCACATGCAAACACAACATTTTTCTTTAAATCCTTTCCAAAATAACAATTCGTTTTAAAACACCAAGTTCTAGGTTTTCTTGAAACAAGGTTGCATACAATGAAGTCACAAGGCATATAATTCAATTTAATGAAATTCACAAGGCATGGTGTGAGCCTAACTACTCGGACATAACAAGCATAGACACTACACACGGACTCTCGTCACATCGTACGTACGTAGTCCCCACAATTAATAACACAAAATCATTTGTTTCGCATATGGTGACAATTACCTCTTACAAGGTTAGAAAGGAGACTTACCTCGTGTCAAGCTGTCACGACCCAAACTGGAGGATCATGACTAGCACCCGGGCCATACTTGCCGAGCACAAACGTACATTTTATCTAACCTTCTTATTATCTTTAAGGGATAACGAGTTCAATAAAAATGGTAGATATTGATCATTAACATACATCACATGGGATGACAAGATTGCTAAGAAACTACATAAAAGGTACGAGCTACAACGCTGCCATGAAAGACTATACAACAAAAATTATCCAACAAGGCATACCAAACTATACATGAGTTGACACCTGTCTATGAGCCTCTAAAGGAGCATAAGTAATACAACATAGCCGGAACAGGGCCCCGACATACCCATAATATCTATAACAAAAATGCATACCAAGACCACAGAAAGTCCGGAGAAGGGATCTCCCCTATGAACGCTGAACTGGAAAGCCTATTATGGTGGGAGGGTTGTGTCTACCTGCGTATCAGGACCTGCAGCACGACATGCAGCGTCCACAAATAAAAGGACGTCAGTACGAATAAAGTACTGAGTATGTAAGGCTGGTCAATATAAATATGAACAACAATGTAAAGAGAGGTAGAGAAGATACCACCTGTAACATTTGAGTGCTTCTAAAAGACAGTAACATGAAATGCATGATACATATATATACATAATGTTTTAAAACATCCGCCTCTGT
>MDKH01047698.1:0-25777 GCA_005239495.1 Nicotiana undulata
ATCACCGGAGTTTGCAGCACATTTTCAGGCAGAAGGATCTCAATTTGCATCAGAGGAGGTGGTAGAAGTTACTCAAGGATTATGACATCACTATACTATACCATCCGGGAAAGGCCAATGTGGTGGCCGACGCTCTGAGTCGCCAAGCGGAGAGTTTGGGTAGTTTGGCATATCTTCGTGCAGCTGAGAGGCCCTTAGCCTTGGATGTTCAGTCTTTAGCCAGTCAGTTCGTGAAATTGGACCTTTCTGAGCCTCACCGGGTATTTGCATGTGTTGTTGCTCGATCTTCTCTTTATGACCGCATTCGGGAGCGCCAGTATGATGACCCTGACCTTCGGGTCCTTCGGGATAGAGTTCAACGGGATGGTGTCAGGGATATGACCATAGATGATGATTGTGTGTTGAGACTACAGGACCGTATTTGTGTACCTGATGTAGATGGACTTTGGGAGTTGATTCTTGAGGAGGCTCATAGCTCGCGGTACTCCATCCATCCTGGTACCGCGAAGATGTACCAGGATCTGAGACAAGACTATTAGTGGCGGAGGATGAAAAAGGATATAGTGGAGTTCGTAGCCAGATGCCTCAATTGTCAGCAGGTCAAGTGTGAGCATCAGAGACCGGGAGGATTACTTCAGCAGATGATGCTTCTAGAGTAGACGTGGGAGCGGATCACCATGGATTTTCTGGTTGGACTTTCTCGGACCTTTAGGAAGTATGATGCTATTTGGGTGATTGTGGACCGGTTGACCAAGTTAGCCCATTTCATTCCGGTGTTGACTACCTATTCTTCTGAGAGATAGACCGGTTGCACTGTGTGCCGGTATTTATTATTTCAGACCGAGGTCCTCAGTTCACCTCGCATTTCTGGAGAGCCTTGCATAGTGAGTTGGGTACCCAGATTGATCTCAGTACAACCTTCCACCCTCAAAAGGATGGACAGTCCGAGCGCACGATTCAGATTTTGGAGGATATGCTCCGTGCTTGTGTGATGGATTTTAGAGGATCATGGGATCAGTACTTGCCTCTTGCAGAGTTTGCTTATAATAACAGCTACCAGTCCAACATTCAGATGGCGCTGTTTGAGGCTTTATATGGTAGACGGTGTCCGTCTCCAGTGGGATGGTTTGATCCAGGCGAGGCCCGATTGTTGGGTACATATTTGGTCCAGGATGCCTTGGACAAGGTGAAGGTGATTCAGGATAGACTACGCACGACTCAGTCCAGGCAGAAGAGTTATGCAGACCGGAGAGTTCGTGATTTATCATTCATGGCGGGTGATCGGGTGTTGCTTCGGGTATCGCCTATGAAGGGCGTCATGAGATTTGGGAAGAAGGGTAAGCTGAGTCCGAGGTTCATTAGCCCTTTTGAGGTGTTACGGCCGGTTGGGGAGGTTGATTATGAGTTGGCCTTGCCTGCCAATCTTGCAGGTGTTCATCCGGTATTCCACGTTTCCATGCTCCAGAAGTATCACGGTGATCTGACGCATGTTTTTTATTTCAGCTCATTTCAGTTGGACAAGGATTAATCCTATGTTAAGGAGCCTGTGGCCATTCTGGACAGGCAGGTCAGAAAGCTCAGGTCGAAGGATATTGCTTCAGTCAAGGTACAATGGAGGGGTCATTCGGTCGAGGAGGCGACTTGGGAGACCGAGCAGGACATGCGGAGTCAGTACCCTCACCTATTCACAGCTTCAAGTATGTTTCTATACTCGTTCGAGGACGAACGTTTTCTTAAGAGGGAGAGAATGTAACGACCTGGTCGGTCGTTTTGAGAGTTAGCTCCCCGATCCCCTAATAACTGCTTCTCCCATGCCTTATTATGTTAATAGAATTCATCGGGGCGTTGAGTGATAAAAATTGGAGTGAATTTGGTCATATAGTCCTTTAAGGTGAATTTTAGCTTTAGAAATTGGACCGTAGCTAGAGTTGTGTGAAGAAGGATCCGGAATGGAATTCTGTCGACTCCGTTAGCTGTTGAGTGATTCTGGGGTTGGGAGCGTGTCCAGGTTGTGTTTTTGAGGTCGGATGTGGATTTAGGCATGAATTGGCGAAAGTTAGAATTTCGGCGATTTCGGCCGATATGTGAGATTTTTATATAGGACTCGGAATAGATTTCCGAAAGCGACAACATGTCCGGAATGTCATTTATGACCTGTGTGCAAAATTTGAGGTCATTCGGATGAGTTTAGACGTGTTTCGGCGTCAAATGTGAATTCTTGAAAATTCCTAAGTTCTTAGGCTTGAATCTATGCATATTTGAGTATTTTGATGTTATGGGACGTGTTTTTAAGGCTCGACCAAGTTCGAATAAGGTATTTGGGTTAGTTGGTAGGTTTGGTTGAGGTCCCGGGGGCCTCAGATGATTTTTGGATGCTCAACGTACTAGTTTTAGACTTGGAGAAACACTAGAGTTTTGCTCCAGCTGGTTTCCTTCTATGCGTTCGTGTAGAGGTCATCGCGAACGCATAGGCTATTTTGGGCTTTAGGTATTTTTTCCCTTCGCTTTCGCGGGCAGTGGGATGCGTTCTCGGAGCTTTGTCAGGTTGTTCTTCGCGGACGCGGTACCCCCCTTCGCGTTCGCATAGCTTTAATGCTGGGGTCCCAGGGGCTTGGGTCATTGTTCTTCGCGTCTGCAGGGGTGGGACGCGTTCCCATAGAGTTAGTGGGCCTACTCTCCGCGTTCGCATGGCCTGTGTCGCGTTCGCTAAGGCCAATTCTGGTCCCAGTGAAATTTTACCCTTCGCATTCGTGGTGTACCCTCCGCGAACGCATAGCACAATACCTGGGCAGATCATTTAAAACCCCAATTCGAAGCTTTAAGCCTATTTTCACCATTTTTGAATTGTGGGAGCTCGGGAGAGGTGATATTTTAGGGACTTTCCACTTGGGTATTCAAGGTAAGCGATTTCTAACCCTCATAGGTTAAATTCCATGATTCTAATCTTAAATTCCACCCTTAAATTCGAGATTATTGAGTGGGGAATTTGGGAAAATGGGAAGAAACTCCTTAGACCAAACTTTGGGCTTTTGATTGGGTATTTGACCTCCGATTTGAGAGTTTTTCATATGGTTAGACTCGTGAGTGAATAAGGATTCGGAAAATGTAAATTTTATCCGATTCCGAGACGTGGGCCCGAGGGGAATTTTGGTCAAATTCTTTTCTAATATCGCGTATTAGTTCTGAATTAATTAATTAGTTTGAATTCTTGAAATGATATTTACATTATGCAATCGAATTGAATAGATTTGGGCCACCCGGAGTTGGATACTCGTGGAAAGAGCGTGATTATCGGTTGATTTGCACAGTCGAGGTAAGTGGCTTGCCTAACTCTGTGTTGGGAAATTTCCCCTTAGGCATTTTAACTGGTTTTTACTATACAATCGTCGTGTACGTGGGGTGACGAGCGCGTGCATGGGATATTTTCACTGAATTTCCATATTTCTTCTACAACAGGTCTCATTTTCAATCCTATTATTATTGTTATTGGTTTGAGCTGAGTAAACACTTAAGATTTCTTTATGATAAGCAATTTTACCTGATTTTTCACTCGTTGCTACTATTTAGAATTGGTCAAGTATTTTACCTCATGATTTCCAACTGTCTTTCTCAAAAGCTTTGAATTACATTATAATTAATATATTTCCCCTTGCATTGCATTGAGTAGTTGCATTGGGACTGCAGGCTTAGACCTGAGACTTTCCCTTGCATTTCATCGCATACACCGGGACTACGGGCTTAGACCTGAGACTTTCCCCATGCATTGTATTGCATCGCATACATCAGGACTGCGGGCTTAGACCTGAGAGTTTCCCTTACATTGCATCGCATACATCGGGACTGCGGGCTTAGACTTGAGACTTTCCCCATGCATTGCACCGCATACATCGGGACTGCGGGCTTAGACCTGAGACTTTCCCTTGCATTGCATCGCATACATTGGGACTGCGGGCCGAGACTTGAGACTTTCCCTTGCATTGCATTTCACGATTTATTTTATTATTGAGATGATGTTGTGTTGAGTTGAAGGTTATTGCATCATTTATATTCATCTTTACCTTAATTTTCGTTAACTATTACTGCTTTACTTAACTGTTAATTATATCTATTATTTTTGCAAACTTAGTAGAGCCTCAACCTGACCTCGTCACTACTTGACTGGGGTTAGGCTTGGCACTTACTGGGTACCGAATGTGGAGTACTCACGCCCTTCTGCGCATGTTTTTCCCATGTGCAGATCCAGGTACCAGTGCGCCATACCGTAGCTAGTTCACCAGCAGGCGATTGGAGACTTTGAGGTATATTCTGCAGCGTCCACAGAGCTTTCGAGTCCCCCTCCTATCTTAGTATAGTTAGGACTTGTAGATGAGAATACACTGTCATTTTTTTTCCAGTTTGTATATTGAGCCGTAGAGTAAAGCTTGTGATGTTTTGTGATATTCCGGGTCTTGGGTAAATTAAGCTGTAAATGCCGAGCGGCATCGATTTTAGCATGGTCTTATTTCAATTTCTTCTACTTTTACTTGTTTATCTTTAATTATCCTCATGATTTGGCTTACCTAGTCGTTTAGACTAGGTGCCATCACGAGACCCAGTCGGAGGGAGAATTGGGTTGTGACAATACCGTTATTGATGTGTTAGCGTTGATAGGCTTGAAATCGAAATGGTTGTAGTGAGAGTTTAGCCACTTAGTCTTTAAAAATAGCCTTGAAGTTAGAAAAGTCAACTGAGAGTTGACTTATTGGTAAACGACCTTGGAATGCGAATTTTATGGCTTGAATAGCTTCGTTAGGTGATTTGGGACTTAGGAGTGAGTCCGGAATATTTTTGTGATGTCCGGTGTAGAATTAGGCTTGAATTGGCGAAAGTTAGTTTTTGGCGATTTCCGGTTGGCAGTGGAAAATAGGCTATCGGGGTCGGAATGGAATTTCGACAGTTGGAACAGGTTCGTAATGTCATTTTGGATATGTCTGCAAAATTTCAGGTCAATCGGAGTTGTTTTGAATAGTATCGGCATCGTTGGTAGATTTTAGAAATTTCAAAGTTCTTAGGCTTGAATCCGAGGTGAATTTGGTGTTTTGATGTTAATTTTAGTGTTTGAGAGTGCAACTAAGTTTGAATTATCATATGTGATGTGTTGGTATAGTTGGTTGGGGCCCCGAGCAGCTCGGGATTGTTTCGGGTGATTAACGGACTCATTTGGACTTGAATACATAGCTGGTTTTCTGGTTTTTGTGCACAGCAAATTCCTTCACTGCGATCGCGGAGATTAATTTGGGGCAGGTGAAAGTTTCTCTGTGCGATCTCAGGTGAGGAGGTGCGATCGCAGAGTAGAGGGAGTCTAAGCAGTGCGATCGCGTAGAAGGTAGTGCGATCGCACAGGGTCAGGCACGTGGGAGGTGAGAAATGCACTGTGCGATCGCGTGCCTTGGTTTGCGATCGCGGAGGTCAAAGGAATAAACATTGTGCGATCGCGGAGAGCAAAATAACTGGGCATATTTAAACAAACCCTTCCGCGACCTAAACCCTTTTTACACCATTTTTGTACGGACAGAGAGCTTTGGGGGCGATTTTTGAAGAGGGAAATCAGTGTTCTTCATAGAGGTAAGTGTTTTGATCATTAAAACTCAATTATGGATGATTATAGAACATAATCTCAGTATTAAATTCATGGAAATCAGTAGAAAAAGGTGGGTTTAGGGCTTGAGATTATGAGACCTTTAGGGGTCGATTTGAGGGGTCAAACGAACTTCGATTTTGGTGTTCTTTATATATACGGACTCGTGAGAGAACGAAGAACATTTTGGTATAAAACTTTTTGAGTTTAGGGACGCGGGCCTGGGGGTCGGGTTTTTACCGAATTCGGATTTTTGAGCTAAATTCGATATTTTTCAATTGGAATTTATTCCTTGAGCATAATTTGATGATAAAAATCTGAAATTGGTAGATTTGGAGCATCCGGAAGTTGATTTGAAAGGCAAACGCATTGCGAAGTAGTTTCGGGCTAGTTTGAGATAAGTAATGTCTTTAAATCTTGTCCTGAGAGTATGAACCCCGGACTATGCACCCTTTCACGGGTTTTAAATGCAAAGGTTGAAACTTTGGAGATATATTCATTACTTAGGCGACTATTGAGTTGCGAAACGTCTTTTAAAGCTTATTTCCAATAGTACTATATATACTTGATATGATTTGGGCTGTAAGCCATGTTTGGGGCCTAGTGCCGATTTGTTTACCCCTTGGGGGATGTTTTTACTATTTTCCTCATTTATATGTTATGATTTTTCCCTCAGTCTTTTCTGTGAAATTGTTTTGACACTCAGAGTATTTTGTTACTACTTCTTGAAAATGAAACACTGTTTTTGGGTCGAGAACCCGATATATTTATGGCCTGAAGGGCAAATTGAGAGTGTCTGACTGAGTGAGCCTGCTGGCCTATATTGTGAGTATGTTATGATATGAGTGAGGCTGCTGGCCTATATTGTGTGTGATTTATTCCATGTTGTGTCTTGTTATAGCGCTTGGGCTGTAGGAGCCCCTCCGGAGTCTGTACACACACCCAGTGAGCGCAGGTACCTAATGAGTGATGCCCGCGGGGCTTATGCAGAGTGATTGTGAGGTTTCTTGATGGGCAGAGTGATTGTGAGGTTGCTTGATGGGCAGAGTGATTGTGAGATTTCTGATGGGCAGAGCGATTGTGAGGTTGCCTGATGGGCTAATACGGAAATATATTGTTACGAGAAATGATTATGGCCCGAGGGGCAGTTTTATGAAGATTTTTACTGAGTTTTCAAACTATGATTTACTTCATTTTTCAAACTGGTTTTTATTGAGAATTTTACTGAGATATTCTGATATTACACTTGGTTCAAAGGATTTCTGGAAACTGATTTCGAACTTTACCCCACATTTCTTTTGTAACGACCCAGCCGGTCGTTTTGTGTGTTGCGACTCCGCTCCCGTAAATGACTCTTTCCATAGCGGCTACTCGTGCCTTATGATTTGTGGGGGGCAGGTAGTTCGAGATTCAGAAGTGATTTGGACAGTTCAGGAACACTTGGTTCCTGAAAGCATTTCTCAGACTGTGATTTATGTTCATTACTACTGAGTTGGCGTACTCATAAAGACTCTTTGTGCCTCTGTGCACAGATCCATGTACCGAATTGGAGCAGTTGCTGCCTTGTTCGTTAGCAACAGTTCACGGGATTTCGAGGTAGCTATCCAGCGTCCACAACTTCTCCATTTCCCTTCCTTATTTAGTTTTAGCATTTGATTCAGAGACATATATTATAGTTTTAGCAGAGTTAGACTTATTTATTCTTAGATGCCCATGAATATTGACTCCAGTCTTGGGAGGTTTTGTTTAGACTAGTATTGAGACGCTAAGACTAAATTTCACTATTCTATGCTTGGTTGCATGCTTATTATTAAATTGTGAACTCTTATGACTGAACAAATGCGTAGTAAAGTGATGGTTGGCTAGCCTAATTCCACGATAGGCGCCATCACGGCCTGTTAGGATTTGGGGTCGTGACACTCCCCCTCTTGGGCGCCTTATACTCACCTGAATACCCTGTTGTGATACACCCATTCGGAGCTTGGGACAATCTCTCACCATATGTCGGATATCTCTACACTCAAACAACCCCTCTGCTGATGTGGCTGTAGAAACTGAGCAACATGAGTACTCCGAGACCCATGAGCACTTGAAACCTCATGCGAAGCCGGTAATGCAAACTGAACTAGCTGACTCACAAACCTCTACCGTATCGTACCCTACTTCCATAATAAGGACTAGTAGATTCCTCTGGTCTACGAGGCCTCCTCGCCTCCTTGTACTCTCTCTTCTGAACTTGTCTGTACTCTCGCTCCCGGTCCCACATGCCATCTAACCGGCGAGCGATCCCTGCTGCCTGCTGAAACGAGACATCTGGCTCCAACTCTCGAGTCCTGATGAACCGAATATCATGCCTGAGCCCCTCAATGAATCTACCGACTCTCCCCTAACTGTAGTAACCAAGTGAGGTGCATATCTGGCCAACTCACTGAATCATGACGTCATACTCCAATACTAACATAGTGCTCTAACGCAACTGCTCAAACTCCGCACAGTATGCCTCTTGGAGGGACTGTGGTGAAAACTCCCTCAAGAACATCTCCAAAAACTGACCCCATGTAGGTGAAGCTGACTCGGCTGGGCTACCCGACTCATATGCCCGCCACTACTGATAAGCCGCTTCTCTAAGCTGAGACGTGGCAAAAACAACCCCGCTCGTCTCCACAATACCTGTAGTCTGAAGAATGTAGTGACCCCCTCTAAGAAACCCCGGGCATCATCGGTCACCAATCCACTAAAAGATAGGAGGGTGGTACTTCCTGTACCTCCCAAGTCTAAGTTGTTCTTCCTCCGATGCTGCTACCCTAACCACGGGCAAAACTAAAACCATATGTTGTGCTGCCATGACACCTGGGACCTGACCATCATGATCTCGCTGCTTTGGAGTGTAGGTTGCGGGAGTTTGAACTCTTCTCTCGATTGGTGAAGTAGCTGGTGCACCTAGAATCAATCCCGCCTGAGTCATTGTACAAATTATACTCAGAAAATGCGCCCAGGTCTCCTGAAGTCCGGGCGTAACAACAAGCGTCTCCGGTACTTGCTCCCCAACCGGAACTGCTGGCGGCTCCTAAACGGCTGCTCTAGTAGGTGTCCTAACTGTGGCGCGTGCTTCTCGTCGACTTCTGCCTCTGCCCCTAGCGACATCTGCCTCGGGGGTAAAATCATCAGGAATCGAAGCTCGTATCCTCACCATCGGTGAGAGAATGGAACGATAAATTTCAAATTTCAAGATCAAGGAATTCGCACGATAGGAATGAAGGAAGTGAAATTGTCCTAATAGTTTCGTAGCCTCTAGAAGATAAGTACAGACGTCTCCGTACCAATCCACAAGACTCTACTAAAATGGCTTATGACTCGTAGCACCTATGAACTTAGAACTCTGATACCAACCTGTCACGACCCGATTTTTCCCTCCATTGGGTATCGTGATAGCACCTAGTCTTAAGGACTAGATAAGCCTAATATTAAATAACATAAATTATAATAGCAAACTTTTAAATGCTTTTGGAAATAATTATCCATGCTTTGAACATCATTCCTAGAACCCGGCGAGTACAAGTCATAAGACTTAAAGAATTTACACTAAAATCTCTAATTATCACTGTTCGAATTAAATACAACACTGTATGAACAAAATATAAGAAGGTGACTCCGAAATCGCGAACGCTGGAGCGGTTTTACCTTGAGTCTCCATAACAGCAACCGCGCTGCTAGCTATCGATCGACCGGCTATGCAAAACTTGAAATCTGCACAAAAATATGCAGAAGTGTAGAATGAGCACACCACAACGGTGCCCATTAAGTATCAAGACTAACCTCGGTGAAATAGTGACGAGGACTAGTCAGGACACCCACTGGTCTAATAAATTGAACAAAAATAAATATGGGAATAACAGAATCTACCGTCTATCTAATGACTACACAATGTAATTCACACCTAACAAGTTCTAGCGGAAGGAAAATACAACAAAATACAATGAAACATCATAATAATATACAGGAGGATGAACAGGAACACAACCCAAAAACAGAAAACCATAATACGGTAAGAACAAGTAATAATTCAGCCGGCAACAGTTTCCATGTCAAATCTAGCCAACAACCCCAAGTGTTTTTATAAAATACTTCGAGTGTAAACCTTCACCCGTAAATTTATATTAAAATCTTTGAATATAATCATTTCAAGTAGAAACTTTCTTTGAAACATACTTTCTCTGACTATATATATATATATATATATATATACATTTTGAGAAAGAGAAATCTTCAAACACAGTTCCTTCAAAATAAATGCTTTTCAAATATACTGCCCCAATAAATGCCTTTCAAACATCTTTTTCTGCAAGACAAATGCTTTTCAAATATACCTTTGAAATAAAAGTATTTCAGACATAGATTTCTTCAAGATAAATGCTTTTCAGCTATACTTTTCAATATATATCTTTTGATCATAATCTCTTCAAGATAAATCTACCGGAACTCCATTTGTAACTCAGAATTTGTCATGACGTACAGGGGGAAAGCTCCCGGAATACGTCTGTAGTCCCAATTTTAAATATGCAATGCAGTACAAGGGGAAAGCTCCCTGAATACGTCTGTAGTCCTAATTTAAATATGCAATGCAGTACAGCGGGGAAAGCTTTCGGAATACGTCTGTAGTCCCATTTTAAATATGCAATGCATTACAGGGGAAAAGCTCCTGATATACGTCTATAGTCCCAATTTAAATATGCAATGCTGTACAGGGGGAAAGCTCCCAGAATAAGTCTGTAGTCCCATTTAAAATATGCAATGCAGCAAACAGAGACAACAACTAGAACACGACATAAACATTGTACATTGCCACAACAAGCACAAAAGCAACAGAGAAAAAAAAATGCCAAGTGTGACGAGCAAATCAGTACAAGAACTTAAATCAAATTAATGGTAAAACTCACTCATAAGAAGTAGCCACTGAAGGGAATGCCAAACACAAAGAGAAAACAGTGTAACGACAGGAAAACAAAGCAAGTATAGCAACGATTCTCAATATTCAAGTTCACAACAAGAAGAAACCAAATCGTCCCGGCAAGAAAAAACAGCTATAACCAATCTCGCTTAAACAATTAGCTTCACGGAATAAAACTCAGCTTGAACAATGCTCTTTAATAGGCCACACCAAGGGGATACCATCAACATGGATGATTATCACACTAAACCTAAGTAGCACTTAAGGAAAAATCATATAAATCATAGTATACGACTCACGTGCATGCTTGACACCAACAAACAGATATTCCAATTACGACTAAACAATTATAGGACTAGATAATACTAATTCTAGTCAATTAGGCAGTTTATGAAGAAAATATAGCATGATGGTAGAAGAGGTAAAATATTCAGTTAAGTCAATTAAGAGCAAGTAAACAACAAAGGAAGACTAAAAGTAGAAAAATCTAATTTAAGCAGGAAGAGATGAAACTAACAACCAGAAACTTAGTCATAACAATTACAAATTCATACACAGGGAATATAAGGACCTAAGAACCCTAAAAGGCCAAATTCATACAAATAAGTCCGAGTACGCACTGGTTGCCTCGCGTACACAGGCTACAATCAACATAGAAGGCACAATTTCTAAGGGGTAGTTCCCCCACACAAGGTTAGGCAAGATACTTACCTCGAAGACGACAACCCGGTACTCTAAAATGGACTTCTCGGGTGAAAAGACATCCGGACGGCTCAAATCCAACTAGAACAACTTCAAAACACACATAAATCGTATAAGGAACTATTTCGAATAACAAAGCTTCGATCTTTACAAGAATCTAAAAGTCGACCCCCTGGGCCCGCAACTCGGAACCTATCAAATTTTACAAAATCCGAATACCCATTCCAATACGAGTGCAACCATACAAAATTTATCAAATTCCGATATCATTTGGTCCCTCACATCACGATTTTTCATTTAAGAAGTTTTCTTTCAAAACCCACATTTTCTCAGACCCAAACCCCCTAAAAAAGCTCCCAAATCCGAAGTTTAAAACTCAAAATATGAAGAAAATGGCTAACCCTCGATATAAAAGGATTCTGCCAGGGCTTCCGCACCTGCGACCAACTTATCCGCATATGCGCAACCGTAGGTGCGCGAGTCCAACCGCAGCTGCGCTCTTCCCCGCACATGCGCCCCAGGGACCGCTTTTGCGGGGATCGCACCTGCGCCCCAATTTACGCACCTGCGGAGGCTACCCAATCCACTTATTCTCGCACCTGCGTGACCATTTCCGCACCTGCGAAGCTCGCACTGGAGGTTCCTTATCCGCAGGTGCGGCCACACCAAAACAGCAGCACCAACTGCCTTTTCCAACTTCAAACTTCTCATTAACCATTCGAAATCGTCCCGAGACCCTCGAGTCCTCAACCAACTTCGCCAATAGGTCACATATTACCACACGAACTCAGTCTAACCTTCGGAACACCACAAACAACACCAAAACACCAAATTAATCCCGAATCCAAGCCTAAGGATTTATAAACTTCCAAAATTCGCTAACGATGCCGAAACCAACCAAACCACATCTGAATGACTTGAAATTTTGCACACACGTAAAAATTGATGCTACGAACTTATTCCAACTTCCGAAATCCTATTCCGACCCCGGTATCACATTTTTTACTGCCGATCGAAAATCGCCAAATTCCCAATTTTGCCAATTCAAGCCTAAATCTACTACAGACCTCCTAAACGCATTCCAGACGCGCTCCTAAGCCAAAACTCACCACACAAAGCTGTTGGCATCATGCATAACCCATTTCGGTACCATTTACACATAAGTCAAACCTCCGGTCAAATGTCACCTCTTAAGCTTCAAAACTTAAAATCCCTCTTCAAATTCGGCTCCGGATCATTCGGTAACTGAATCTAATCACGCACGCAGGTTGATATACTCAATGTGAAGCTGTTCATGACCTTACGCCACCGAACGAATCTTAAATTCCAAAACGACCAGTCAGATCGTTGCAGAAATTGACACTCTTATTGCAACAACCACGAAATTGGATATGGATGAACTGATTCATCTGTTGATTAGAAGATGTATAGGGGAATGATTAGCTCTTTGTTATATCTCACTTCTAGCAGACCTGACATTATTTTCAGTGTAGGCCTTTGTGCTGGATTCCAGGAAAATTCAAAGGAGTCTCACTTGACTGTTGTCAAGAGGATCTTGAGATACCTAAAAGGCACCACTGACCTTTGTCTATGGTATCCATAAGGTAGTAATTTCAACTTAGTGTGATATGATGATGCTGAATATGCAGCTTTTTTTGTGGATAGAAAGAGAACCTCAGGTATGACACACTTTCTTAGCTCATGTCTTATGTCTTGGGCCACCAAAAAGGTACAATTCTGAGGGCTTATCTACTGCTGAAACTGAGTATATTGTTGATGCCTCATGTTGTGCTAAATGTTGTGGATGAAACAACAATTAATGGATTGTGGGATTGATGTAGGTTGTATCCCTATATTTTGTGATAACATTAATGCAATTAGTATGACCAAGAACCCGGTTCATCACAAAAGATCTAAGCACATAGATGTTAGGCATCGCTTTTTGAGGGACAACTATGAAAAGGGTTTGATCACTGTGAAATTTTGTGCTACTGACAAGCAAATAGATGCCATCTTCACAAAAGCACTAAGTAGAGAGCACTTTGAAAGGAACATGTCAGAATTAGGGATGATTAAGATCACCTAATGAACCAGTTCAGATTGTACATGAAAGAAAAAAGAAATATGAAAAAAACATTGGCTAGAAAATCTGGAGTTTGTGTAAATAACTTGATTAATCTTTGCGCAGTCTCATACTGTAAAAAGTATACTCCTGTGCCATGTGTTAATATGACTCACTGATCTCTAATGAAATTTTCTCTATTTGGAAAATTAAGACATGATCAAGAGGATTCTTAGTGAAGAACCTGGTTCATCAGTGTTGGTTCATCTGAATATCGAGGTATGTGTTCTACACTCCGCACAATTTGAAATACCAATATTTAAATCATGAGCAGAGTCCTACTCAAGCCCAAAATCTTCAAAAGCCTATCCAATTGACTTTGAACCAGTTCCGTTTCAACAAGAATCCTCACCAAATTAAAATACCTAGATTCTAGGGAATCCTTAACTGTCTATTCAAAACTAAAATTTCATTAAAGCCATCGCCTCCCTTATAGAACCATTCCCAAATTTCCGATGACTCTTTGAAGTCGGCGACTGAGGGGGAAGAAACTAGGTCTTCCGATTCTGAACAGGTAACTTCTGTACCACAACCTTCTTCTGAAGTCATTTGTGAGGTCGTTGAAAACTTAGAAAATACTTTCATACTGATTGGGTCTGTGGTAGATGTGGAAATTCCTGAGACTAGAAGGAGAGGAGGTAAAAATAAAATAGAAAAAAAAAAGAGTGAGGGAGTACGGAGTAATGAGAAGGGGAAAAGGGAAAGAAGTGGGTGATTCTTCACCCACCTATGAATCTGTTATAATGGCTATTTGTGGAGCTGAGCCAGAGAAGGAGGAACAAAGTAGCAAGAATGTAGGGGGAAGTGGATCAGGAGAAGCCGCTGAAGGACTAGTGAATCTTCGAAAGAAAGCAGATGAACCTGGTTCATCTGTTGAAGAAACATTGGCGGATCTGCTGAAAAAGATAGGTAACAGTTACAAACCTAAGAAGAAAAGAACTCCTAAAGTTACAACCCCTAGCACAACAAGAGTCAACAAGAAAAGGAAAGCTGCATCTTTTGAGACTTCTAATATTTATCTTCCAAGAGGAAGAACTACAAGGAGCAAGTTAAAGCAAACTGAGGACGAGTTGAAGAGAGCTTTACAGGAGAGTAAGAAGAAAAGAGTAGAAAAAGGGAAATAAAAGGTTGTTGAGCCTATTGAGGTTGTTGAAGTGGATGAGATGGACCTAGTCCATCAAAGTGAAAAAGTGGCAAAGGTAGAGGTTCAGACCCCTAAGCCCAAGAAAGCCAAGACTTCCTCGAAGAAGTCTTCATTTGTTTCTAAGTCTGCTGAACCATCTACCTTGGCTAAACGAACCAGGTCTGCAGTTCTTCCAAGCCTTAATTTCTTAACCCTGCCTAGAACTTTCAGTGACCCATATTCGGGATTTCTTTTGTTTGTTGCTCATGTTTTAACTATTTTTATTTTATTTTGTGGATTGTGGTAGAATCATATTCTCTCTATCAATGAAGTTTGCTGCTTTTGTTCTTATTCACTGTCTATATTTCTTTGATAGTTTGAATTCTTGATGTGTTGATTAATCCATGAATGTATTTGCAGTTGCCCCAATGGCCATGATTGATTTTTAACTATCTGGGATTCACACATCTTTTTACAAATTTTTGATGATGCCAACAGGGGGAAAAATGGTTGTGCTCTGAACAGTTATATTTATAACCTAATGACCCTGGTTCTTCATGATAAGTGCTTAATACTCTAATATGTGTCAATATTGTATTAAGTTGAAACATGCCTAAAGTCATGGACGCACAAAGTTTGTCATCATCAAAAAGGGAGAATTTGTTGGCCCAAGAAAGAGAATAGTTTTGAAGATTGACAAAGGAACTCATAGATGAAACATGTCCATCCTGGCAGACATAGACAAGCAGAGTCAAAGGAATGTGAGGTGCACATGCAGTAGATAAATAAAATTTGGTAAAATCGAGATATCTCCTGATCGAAAAGATTGCAAAAATGTTAAGGAGAAGGACTCCTTATTCAGTAAGAATAGAATCTAAGATAAGGAAGGATTTGAGGAGTTGAGTTTGACTAGAACTCTTCCACCAAGGAAGAGTTGCATTAGGATTCTAGTTAACTCCTTATTTACTAACTCCTATATATTGCAGAATGTTCTTATTGTAAAGTGACGCACAAAAACATAAGCAACACGTGAATTGAGAGCAAAATAACAAGGAAAGTTTGCAAGTAATTTGTGTGAAATTTAAAAGTGTGATTCTGAAGCTACACGAACCAGATTGAAGAACAAGATCCATAAAGTGTTTTATGTGTCTTTCTTTATTTCTAGTTCTAGTGTAGTAGGCGTTTTGAGTTGTACCTTTCAGCTTTCTTAGAAGCAAATTGTACTAGGTACTGGGTTGTATTATTCAAGTTAGAGTTAATTTGACGTAGTTGAAATAACCTGTGGCGTGTTGTTATAAGGGTTAGAGTTAATCCATAGGTTTGCAAGAGTTTGTAAACTTTGTTGTTGGCTCAGAGTTGGTGAAGTGTTTGGAGAAAATTCTACTGGGTAGTAGGTCGTGGTTTTTTCACCTTTTTCTGTATTTATTATTCCGCAAACTGTTGGAGTTGGAACACATAGAAGAACCCGGTCCTTCTATAACTAGTACACACAAAAATTGGATACCACACAAATCACCCCCCCCCCCCCCCCCTTGTGTGGTATTGATGTTTAGAACATCAACTCCTTACTAAATAAATTTGAGGAGTGGATTGCACGTTTTATAGAAATATATTTAACAGTTCTTCGATTCAAAAGCGACCCAGAAGCAAATCAGACGTTGACAATGATAATGAAGGGATGAGAAAGAGGACAATAGATAAGTTTCATTAGGCGAAATTAACTCTAATTCTGACATAAAAAGAAAATTTTATTTTCTAGCAACATCACATTATTTATTCAGAATTTATGGAAGACATAGATAAAGTATTAACGAGTTTGCGAAGAGACTTCAAGAAAGATATGGTGGAAATATCATGGGGGATTTGCAGTCGTACCCTATATTTTTGCCACTTTTTAACCTATATTCTAGTTTTTAAAATTACTGATTTGCTAGCCAGCTGATAAAAAATCCGTAATAATATGACAATTACGCCCCTGACAAAAGATATAAAACCTGCATCACGCATTAATCGCGTGATCTGCAACCTCATACATGAAAAAAGATATCCTCCTCTCCTCTCACCAGCTTTATCAAAAAACCATAAACTTGTCCAGATTCATCTTCAGGTTCACACTTGCATGAAGTTGTTTCACCTTGAAACAAAAACGTCATGCTAATGTAGCATGAAGTTGTTTCATGTTGAAGCTAAAACTTCATGCTAATATAACATGAATGTAACGATCCGACCAGTCGTTTTGAGAATTTGCACTTTGCTCGGTAGTGTGCAGTCATGAATAGCTCTGTATGATGTATTATGACTTATGCGGATCGTCAGTTCTGGGTTTCAGGTAATTCGGAATAGGTTTGGAAGAATGAGTTCATTGTTGAAGCTTTAAGTTGAAAGAGTTGACCAAGTTTGACTTTTCACGAATTTGACCTGGGAACGGAGTTTTGATGGTTCCTTTAGGTCCAGATGGTGATTTTGGACTAGGGTGTATGCCCGAATTTGCATTTGGATGTTTCTAGAGTGTTTCGGCACAAGTTGGAAATTGGAAGGTTTGGAAAGTTCATAAGTTTGACCGAAAGTTGACTTTGAGGATGTCGGATTAGGATTGTAGTTCCGGGAATTTGAATATCTTCCTCTTGTCATTTGGTACTTATGTGTAAAGTTTTAGTTCATTCAGGGATGATTTGATAAGTTTCGGCGCGTGTTTTGGAAATTTGAAAGTTCAAAGTTCATAGATTTCAATTTGAGGTGTGATTCGTCATTTTGATGTTTTTACCTATGTTTTGAAGCCTCAAGTAGGTTTGTGTCATGTTATGTGACTTTTGGGTATGATTGGACGGGGTCCCCAGGGGCTCGGGCGTGTTTCGGATTGATTTCGGATCATTTTCTCTAATATTGCAATTGCTGGTTCTGGTGTTCCGCACCTGTGATTGGTATTGCGCAGGTGCAATGGACACAGAAGCAACAAAGGCGTCGCAGATGCGAGATGAGAGCTGGATGAGGAGGCCCGCAAGAACCGGAGAAAAGGGCGCAGGTACATCGAGCAGAAGCGCATGTGCGAGTGTCTTCGCAGATGCAGGGGTTGCTGGGCAAGGCCATTTTTTGCAAATGCAATTTTCCCCCGCAAAAGCAGTGTCTGCAGGTGCGAAGAATTGTCCGTAAATGCGGAAATCGCTGGGCATAACCTATAATTCGAGGTCTTTGGATTCTATCTTTATTTTTGGACTTTGGAGAGGAGATTTTCCACACAACTTTGGGTAAATGTTCTTTACTCATTTTTTATCTTATATCACGAGTCTACCTTCGTTTTTATAATTGGATTGTCAATTTTATAGAGAAAATTGGGGTTTTCGGCCTAAAGTTTCATAATATAAATTTTGAGTTTTGAACACCGATTTGGAGTCGATTTGAGTGAAACTAGTATGGTTGGACTCATAATTGAATGGGTTGTTTGATTTTATGAGTTTTGTCGGGTTCCGAGATGCGTGCCCGGGTTGGGCTTTTGGGCTAATTTCGGGTTTTGATTCAAAATTTGATCTTTTACGATCGGGATTGGTTCCTTGAGCACTGTTTGATGTACTTGAGTTATTTTTGGTTAGTTTCGCGCCATTGGAAGGGCGAAAAGCGCGAGATGACATTTTTGGAGCATAGCTTGGTTTGCTCGGTATTGGAATTGGCTTGTTCGAGGTAAGTAACTCTTCTAAACTTAGTGTTGAGGGTATGAAATCCCGAATTACGCGTTATGAGATTGGTATTGAGGTGACACGCATGCTAGGTGACGGGCGTGTGGGCATGCACCCTGTGAATTGGGACTCTGTTAATCCCATGGCACTGTATAGTGGCCCTACTTTTGTTGATATCTGTCTTTTCACCATGTGATATAGTAATTGAGCTGTTAATCATGCTAGATATCATATTTAGACTCATGTTGATACTGTTGAGACTCACTGAGGTCATTTCTGTTGTTGAGTTATCTGCTTTCATTATTTTACATACTCAGTCATACGCATTCATATGCATATCAAATCTTAGTCTCTGCTGTTATTTATTAATACATCACATCATCATAGTCGGGCTAGTTTCATGACATTGTGAGCCAGAGAGAGAGAGAGAGAGAGAGAGAGACTGGAGAGGTTGATGACTGAGTGAGGCCGAGGGCCTGATTGTGAGGATATTTATGGGATCGGGCTGCACGCCGCAACATGTTTATTTATGGGATCGGGTTGTACGCTTCAACATGTTTCATTGATTGATGCCATGATTGGCTTGATATAGCGTTTGGGCTGTAGTAGCCCCTCCGGAGTCTGTACATACCCCAAGTGAGTGCAGGTACCTATTAAGTACGAGTGATTGGGAGGACTGAGTGACTGTGAGGATTGAGCGGCTGTGAGGACTGAGTAACTGGGAGGACTGAGTGAATTGATGCTATGTGAGCATGCACATGGTTTTATCACTGAGATGCATCTCATTTGATTTGCACATTTGATATACAGGCATAGAGATGCATTTTTCGTCATGCTATATAGTATCACGTCATTCATGACTTTTTTTTACATATTGATATGTGGGTATAGAGAGGTGTTTTTACACTTGTTATTTGGAAAGAAAATGAAACTTCTCACTTATTGTTGAAATGATTTTTTTGAGAAAAATCACAATTTTCAAACGTACCTGTGTTGTTGGCGTTTCCGGCAAAAGAATTGAGTTTTCACTAAGATATTTGAAAAGCATGCATGTTTTCTGAAACTCTGAACGGGTTGAGTATTTTACTTTGAGATACCCCTTTTACTACTTGTGTTATGCTGTTATGAACTGTTGTGGAATACCGGTATTGGACCCAACCTTGTGATAGCTCGTCACTGCTTTCAACCTAAGGTTAGGTTTGTTACTTACTCAGTACATGAGGTCGGTTGTACTAATACTACACTTTTGCACATTGCGTGCAGATGTTGGCTGCAGTGTTGTTGTGTTCGATGGTTGCTGGATTTGGAGATGTACCCGCGTCCCTGTTGCAGTTGCCTCTGTTGTTCGGGGTCACATTAGATTACAAATTTCTGTTTATGTATTTTTCAAATAGACTATGTATTTATTTCACTTTCTCTTTGTATACTCTATTCTTAGAAGCTCATGATTTGTACTACTAGTCCTTGGAAAATGTATGAAAGTCAAATACATAATCTCTTTGCTTTACTGTCTCATTAATATTATTGAAATTGGGTAATTATGGCTGGCTTACCTAGCGGTTAGGTTAGGTTCTATCACGACTAGTGGAATTGGGGGCGTGACAATGAAGTTTTTTCACTCTAAAGCTAAAACTTCATACTAATGCATACTGAAGTTATTTATCCTGCAATTTACAATTTTGTCATGAGTTTTATCCAAAACTTCAGCTAAACATGCTGAAGTTATTTAGTTCATTTGCAAAAATTTCAGACTAAACATGTTTAAGTTTTTTAGTTCATTTGCTAAAACTTCAGACTAAACATGTTTATGTTTTTTAGTTCATTTGCTAAAACTTCAGACTAAACATGCTTAAGTTTTTTAGTTCATTTGCGAATACTTCCAACTAAACATGCTTAAGTTTTTTAGTTCATTTGCGAATACTTCAGACTAAATATGCTTAAGTTTTTTGTGTTGCAGTAAGCAATTGTCACGACCCAAAAACCCAACTCGGTCATGATGGAGCCTATCGTGAAACTAGGAAAGCCTACACTCTTAACCAAATCGTCTTCTTTCATAAAAATATCTAAACATTGACATTTTTTCCATCAGAGAGATCAAAATAAAGGATAAAATCAAATTCAAATGATTGTAAAAAGAGAGAAATCCCAAAATCTAGTGTCACTAAGTCATGAGCCATACTACAACTGTGCCAAAAAACGTCAAGACAAAAAATTGTACGAGAAATAACTAACAAAATACACAAAGGAAGATAGGGAAGGAGAAAGGCGGGTCTGCGATCGCCAAGCAACTACCTCGCTCTCTCCGAAGATGATCCACAACTAGATCAATTGGCACTATCGTAACCTGAGATACCTGAATCTACACACAAGGTGCAGGACGTAACGTGAGTACACCAACTACGTAAGTAACAAGCCCAAACTATGGGCTGAGAGGTAGTGACGAACTAAACCTCCACATTTATAACATAACCAATGTACAGAAATTTAGGCATGCTTTCAGTTATCTAGACATCTCAAGGTGCTAAGACAAGTATAGATCTGAACAATTTTACAAATATAACTAACTGTATTCTACATGTCAATGCATCAACAGTATGAAATGCACAATGTGATCCCACTCTCAAATACTCGTTCACTCAGTATTGTATATGGCTCGCATGGCCCAGGGAAGATCCATCCCAGAATATATACACATCAGAAAGAAGTTAGTCAGTACTGAGGAATGACGATTCAGCCCTATGGAGAAGATCCATCTCCAGATAATGCTACACCTCACAACCTCTCGGTACTGTATATGGCTCAACGGCCCAGGGAATATTCATCCTAGAATACGTATACACATCACTGACATAAGTCGCTCAGTACCGAGGAAACAGGTTAATCTAGTCTCATGGAGAAGATCCATCTCCAAATATAGAAACTTCGGATAAGATCCATGTCCAGGGAAGATCCGTCCCTCAAATATCATTGCGCTCACTGGGGGAGTGTTACAGACTCCGGAGGGGCTCCTACAGCCCAAACGCTATCACAAGCCAGATCCAGGCATAATCAATATAACATGCTACGGCGTTCAGCCCGATCCCATATCTGTCACTCGATATCAGGCTCTCGGCCTCACTCAGTCATCACTCTCCGATCTCGCTCGCATGGGCTCACAATGCATGAACTAGCTCGAATCAATGATATAACGTGCAAAATCAATAATTACCGAGACTGAGACATTATATGCTATGCAATAACAAGACTGAGTATATAATATCAATGAAACACTTGACATGACAGTAATAAATGACCACTCGGGTCTCAACGGTGTCGACGTGAAGCCTTAACATAATATCTAGGATGATTTCTCACATGTTTACATTAAGACGACCGCTCGGGTCTCAACAACATCGACGTGAAGCCTTAACATATTATTTAGCATGATTTTTAACATGTTTACATTAATCACATTGATAGAAGCACATATATCATCAATGAAGAACCACTAAATGGTGACATGGAATGAACCAGGTCACAAGTCTAGCGGTGCACGCCCGCACGCCCGTCACTTGGCATGTGCGTCACAAAATTCTAATCACATAACAAGTAGTTCGTGGTTTTGAACCCTTAGAACCAAGTTTGGAAGTGTTACTTACCTCAATCAAGCCAAAACTCTACTCCGAATTGCCCTTGCCGCTCGACTCAGCCGCAAATCGCCCCGAATCTAACCAAAATCAGTATTATATCATTAATATATGCTAAAGGAACGAAGCCCACATCAAAATTATCAATTTACATCACAAATTCTGAAATTGATCAAACCCGACCCCCCGGCCCACATCTCGAAATCCGACAAAATTTACAAAACTGAAATCTACATTCACTCACGAGTCTATACATACCAAATTCATCAAAATCTGTTCACATATGACCCCTAAAATCCCCAAATCAAACCTTCAAATTTCCAAGCCCTAAACCTTCAATATTACCATTAAATCCCACAAATTTCATGCTTATTTAACTAAACATCACCATAGAATCGAGTATTAGGTTCGAAAACATTACCTCAAAATGTTTCCCCTTGAATCCCTCTTCCAAATCCCTCAAAAAGCTCCAAACACGTCTTCAAAAATGGTGGAAATTAGAAAATCCGCGAAGGCTGGAATTTATACTCTGCCCACAGGTTCTGTACCTGCGTTCACTTTGCTCGCACCTGCGGACTCTCACTTGCAGTCCCAGGTGCGCATCTGCGAGTTCCCACTTATCCCCTAGCTTCCGCACCTGTGGGCCCGCAGGTGTGGTCAACCACTCCGCTTCTGCATCCAACTCTGCACCTGCGGTCAATTCTCGCTCCTACGACCATCGCACCTGCGGTCCTCAATCTGCAGGTGCGGACACACTAATAAACTGGCACCAACAACAGCTTTGCTGCATTTTCCAAGTCCATACCTCTATTAACCATCCAAAGTCAATCCCGAGCCCCGAGGGGCCTCAACTAAATATACCAACACACCACATATCATCCCACGGACTTTGTAAAACCCTCGGAACACCCAAAACAACATCAAAACACCAAATTTACTCGAGATTCAAGCCTAAGGATTTCTACACTTACGAAATTCGCCAACGATGCCGAAAATAACCAAACCACGTCCGAATGACTTGAAATTTTGCACACACGTCCCAATTGACACTACGGACATGTTCCAACTTCCGAAATTTCATTCGGACCATGATAGCTAATTTTTCACTACCGACCGGAAATCGCCAAAAATCCTTTTTCGCCAATTCAAGCCTAATTCTACCACGAGCCTCTGAATAACATTCCGAACACACTCATGAGTCCAAAATCACCTAACGAAGCTATTTGAACCATGAAAACCAAATTCGGAGCTCGTTTACCCACAAGTCAACTTCCGGTTGACTTTTCCAATTAAATAACCGACTTAAGAGACTAAGTGTCTCATTCTTTTCCAAAAATCACTCCAAACCAGAGCCAACCGATCTGACACTACATAATAGAGCTGAACAACAAATGATGAAGCAAAAATGGCAAAAAATGGGGCTAAACTCTCGGAACGACCAGTCGGGTCGTTACGACAATTTTTAATGAGTTTTTGCTAATGCATGCGGAAGTTATTTAGTTCTTTTACTAAAACTTCAGACGAACATGCTTAAGTTTTTTAGTTCATTTGCTAAAACTTCTGACTAAACATGCTTAAGTTTTTTGGTTCATTTGCTAAAACTACTGACTAAACATGCTTAACTTTTTTTCTTCATTTGTTAAAACTTCAGACTAAACATGCTGAAGTTTTGTCTTACAGTCTACAGTATTGTCATGAGTTTTATCCGAAACTTCAGTCTAAACAAGTTAATTTTTTTTAGTTCATTTGCTAAAACTTCAGACAAAACATGCTTAAGTTTTTGTCCTGCAGTATGTAATTTTCTGATGAGTTTTTTCTGATGCATGCTGAAGTTATTTAGTTCATTTGCTAAAATTTCATACCAAAACATGTTGAAATTTTGTCCTGCAGTCTACCTTTTATTAAAGAAGGGCAAAATCATCTTCATGCCAAAAAATGCTTTTAACAAAAAAATGGGTGCGGATGCAAACGGAAAAATAAAATGGGTATAAGTTAAAAATGGGCGACCAAATAAGACACCCCATGCAATTTTTACAAATTCCATGCATGAAATTGAGGAAGAGTTGACGTAACGTATGTAGTACATGCGTAGAAAGAGCATTTTTGGTGACTTTTCATACCTTTGTTCCCTTTATATTTCGAAAAGAAAATAATTTAGAATTTTTTATTGCGTATATTCTACTTATATTATATTTGCTAAATCACAAAAAATAAATGAATAGATTAGGCTAAGAATCAATCAGCATGCCTATTGGTTAAAAAGTTCCTGTCCCAATAGTTGTAGTGTGTGTGATAGACCTATTACATGTTTATATTTCGAAAAATTAACCCAAATAGCTATCCATCCAATTGATTAACTAGAAATAGTCGGTGGATGTATAATATATGCATAATTAATATATTATATGCATATAATTATGTATATTTAATGTATAATATATGTATATGGCTAGAAAAAGTAAACAATAAATATGACAGGTTATTTGTGTAAAGATCCCATTTTCTTTACTGTTTCATTTTCCTTGATGCAACCAAGAATTTTGAAACAGGCGGGGCTACATTTTTTTAATAGTTTTTATTACTCCATTCGTTCCAATTTATGTGAACATGTTTGACTGGGCACGAAGTTTAAGAAAAAATAAAGACTTTTGGAATTTGTGGTCCTAAACAAGTTAAAAAGGGTCCGGAGTATTTGTGTGGTTATAAAAGCTTCTCATTTAGGGTAGAATTGTAAGTTTAAGCTAAATTATTATCAAATTTAGAAAGGGGTCATTCTTTTTGGAACATACCAAAAAAGAAAAAAGATTCACATAAATTGGAACAGAGGGAGTACATTGGGTTTAGGGGTAGGAGAAGGGAAATGGAAAGCGGATTATAAAGTTCAAAATCAAACTCTCACCAATAAGGTAATGTCACGACCCGAAATCCCACCTTTCAGGCCGTGACTGCGTCTAACGTTTAACCCGCTAGACAAGCCAACGTATACAACATTATTGCCTTAATAACACAACATAACAGTATTTAAACTATTAACCTTCAAACATTTACAGGAATAACTCGAACTCATTAATGTCCAACCTTTTTCGAAAAACATCCCACACTATTAACTCTCAAAACTTTACTGAACATCCCAAATCACTTCAAATGTTTCACAGCAGAAAAATAATAATATTATCTCAAAAACTCAAAATGAAATGATAAGACATCTACAACGAACGATCCCAAAACCCGGGTGTCACAACCTCACGAACTATCTAACTGAGTACTAAATACAAAGTCTGAAAAGAAATATACAATTGTCTTGAAACTAGGAGAAAAGGTAAGACAATAAGGAATCCAAAAGCAGGAGAGACACCAAGGCCCACGAACGCCAGCGGGTATACCTTGAAGCTCTGGGTGGACTGAAGGTGACTCCCTCAATGCAGTCCACTGGGTCCGGATGCGTGATCTGCACAACATTGAGAAGTGCAGTGTAGCATCAGTACAACCGACCCCATGTACTGAGTAAGTGCCGAGCCTAACCTCAGCCGAAGTAGTGACGAGGCTAGACTTGACAATAACGATAACATGTCCTATTCTACAGCATGTAACAGGGAAAATACAAGACAATGGATAAGCAAACAAGTAAGGGATACGGGAGCAAAAAAAGGGGAAACAAGTGAAGTAAGGCTGTCTAATTGACAGATAGAAGTAAACCAGGGAGGCATCTTATACAATAGCCCACGAATCAAGTACAAATATCAAAAAAAGTAAACAAATGGCACGGCATCACCCTTCGTGCTTTTACTCTCTTCCTCACAATGCAATGTACAATGAATCATGGCACGACATTTACCTTCGTGCTTATAATCGATAAAATCATGGCACGACATTTACCTTCGTGCTTATAATCAATATAATTATGACACGGCATCACCCTTCTTGCTTTACACTCTTCCTCACTATGCAATGTAAACAAATATCATGGC
>MDKH01197215.1:0-42097 GCA_005239495.1 Nicotiana undulata
GTATTATCTAGACATAATCAACCCAAGTACATCAATAATGGCTCAATAAATCAAACTCATAGCTTAATTATTTATTTCAAAGCATTCTTCCTAAGATTCCAAAATCCGACCCCTGGCCCGCTTGGTCCAAACTCGAGGTTCGGACCAAAACCCGATCACCCATAACCCCACGAGTCAAAATATATGATTTGTTTTAAGATTCAACCCCGAATTGAGGTTGAATCACCCAAAATTCTCAAAAACCCAACTCTACCTAAAATCCCTAATTCCTACTTTGATTTCCATGTTTTTAGGCCTAGAATCTAGTGATTGGTTGAAGAAATTAAGAGAAAACGAGGTTAAGAGCACTTAGCTATGGAGTTATGGAGGTTGGGGAGCTTGATTCTCGGTTATGGAGGTTTGGGGAAGAAGAAAAGGGTGAAGAATGGCAAAAATACCGTAATGGGTCTGTTTTAGACTTAATAAAATAACTGGGAAAAATATCTCTATGCGATCGCGGAAGCAGGGATGCGATCGCATAGAGACCAAGGCTGGGTGCAGTGCGATCGTGGAATGGCTATTGCAATCGCACAGGTGTACGACCCCTCCCTTGTGCGATCGCATAAAGGAAACAGCGACCGCACAGAGTATTTTCCTCTAGTTGCCCTTACCCACCTAATACACTATGCGATCGCGGAGTATGCTATGCGATCACATAGTGTAACAGACTACCCCCCAGGCACGAAGCTATGCGATCGCGGGCCAATTAATGCGATCGCATAGAGTAATGGAACTGACACCAGCAAAAATGCAATTACACCAGATTTTTCAACCCTTTTTGCACTCTGACACCTACCTGAAACTCACTCGAGCCCTCGAGGCTCAAAACTAAAAACACAAACGACTCCCAAAACATCATACGAACTTGTTCAAGCTTTTAACCCATCAAAATATCATCAAAACAATGAATTAAACTCCAAAATCTATAGAATTTTCTCAAACTTCACAAACTTCTAAATTTCCCATTTTTAATCTGAATCACGTCATTTCAAGTCCGTTTTACACCAAATTTCACAGATAAGTCACATAACATATAATAAACTTGTTCCGGTCTCCGGAACCATAATACGAGAGTCTTTATCATTTTCAGAAAACAATTTTCTTTAAAAATTCATTTCTCGGGCTTGGGACCTCGGAATTCGCTTCCGGGCATACGCCCAAGTCCCATATTTTCCTACGGACCCTCCGGGACCGTCACATCACGGGTCCGGATCCGTTTACCAAAAATGTTGACCAAAGTCAATTTTATTCAATTATTCAATTCAAAAATCCCATTTTTATCAAATTTTCCCATGGAAGCTTCCCGGCTACTTGCCCGGGCTGTGCACGCATATCGAGGTGAGATTAACGGAGGCTTTCGAGGCCTCGAAACACAGATTTAGCTGGAATACTTAGGATGACCTTTTGGGTCATCACAAAGGAAATGAACTCACATATGCCACGTTACATGCTCGGTGAAGCTGGTCCGTTCCTGATGAACTCTCTCCAAACTTTCCCGAAGCACATTTAACTCCTCGTCCTTTCAGGCAAAGGAAGCCTTCAACTCTTTCAGTTCCAAGGAAAGCTTCTCGATCTCTTCCTCACGGCAAGTAAGTTCATCGTTTAGCTTGGAGAAAGCTTGGCCAAACAACTTCTTGGCATATAACACAAAGGAAGAGGGTTATACAAGAAGGAATGAAAATTCAAAACAGCGGACAATGTATCAGGAAGGTCACCTGTTTCTGATGTCTCTCGGCCTCCTCGAGAGCGACGAAGGCGTTGAGGTCAACCTCCTCCTCAACACCTTCAAATAAATCTTTGAAATTGTCATCTTCCTTCTGAGAGATGTCCACGTCGGCAACACCCTTGTTTTGGGCGTCCCTTATCTCTCCTGGGGAAAATGAAGGGCCCGATTTGAAGTCGGCCCTAAAGATTTCAGGCTCAAACCCGTCATACTCGCCAGCCGAGAATTCACCAGCACGGATTGTGCCATGTCCTAACCGAGGCTCGGGGACTGCACCTAAGCCCTCTTCAGCATGAGGTAGGTCGGCATCGGTCATCCCCAACTCAACAGCCTCCCACTCAATTTCACTCAAAGCATCAGCGTTTTGTTGTACCCTTTGTATCAAGGGGCGATCGCCGTCATCATTTTCTTCGTCTTCGGTACGAAGACTTGCAGCGGCGGTCGAAGTGAAGACCGTGGCATCGGTCTTGGGCTTTCGAATCTTTATTTTCTTTGATTTTGGAGACTCGGTTAATGTCTCCTTCTTCCTCTTCTTACCCTTGTTGGGTTTCAAAGTCTCAGCCTCACCTGATGGGGGCGGTTCATTAACACGTTGTCCCCGAGGCCTACTCAAACATGATGTATTAGGCTACTGCCACGAAGAACCCTTGTATGAAATTCGATAACAAATGCAAGGAGAGCTTACCATGGTTCTTGGCCTGCCACCTTGTCTTGGCCAAATCGCACCAAGATCGCTTGTTATATGGAAAGGCAAAATCTATTTGTTTAATCCACCCCGGTAGGTTCTGAACCGAGTCAGGGAACCAAGCAGTGGCTGCATGATCAAAAGAAATCTATGCAGAAGAGAAGAGGGGCGGTAGAAAATGCTCGATATAATGATACTTACGTGCCATATTCCATTCCTCCGGGAATTGCATCCTATCGTCGGGGAGATGTTCGAGGTTCTCACTCTAACGAATTGGCTCATCCACCCTCGTTCCTTGTCTTCATCGATGCTTGCGAAGAACGTCTTCGTGGACCAATGTTAAAGCTTGATTAAACCCCCTCGGAAGGTCATCCCCTTGATCCGATTTGAGAAATATTGGAGAATATACACAATCCTCCAAAATGAATGGTAAATCTGACCGAGCGTCACTCTTTACAGTTGGAAAAAATCAAGAATCATCGGGTCTACTAGTGGAGAAGAAGACTCCATGGGACCCAGGGTGAAGGGGTATCTATACATGCTGAGGAAGCCTGCTTTTGAAGTTGTAATGCTTTCCTTGGCTTTGGGAATCTCTATCTGAACTACCTCCCCCCAGCGGCAGTCTATTTTTACCCTCTCCACTTTGGATATTACGTTGATATATCGTGACATGGGCTCACATCGGCCCGGTGTGGAAGGAGGTTTATCGATGGTAAGATCTGAAATTGTATCAAAATCATCGGGGATACATTGTTCAATGCTCGGTGGCATTTTTTCTTTGCCCTTGGACGGGCGTGCAGAAGAAGAGGTATCTTCTTTTTAAGGTACCGTTTTAGAAGTCTTTGCCATGGCTATAATGAAATTTCTGATAAAAAAGGTGAAGAACAAGCACTGAAGGAAGATGAATGCAGAAGGGGTTGGGAGATAGCTCTAAAAACTTGGAGATGGTTTTAAAAGTATGAATGGCGAGCAAGTGAGGTATTTATAGAAGTCATATGTGCAACATTTGGGAAGCGGTAAAGTCGGACCAATGGCAGGTCGTGGGCTTCTCGGTAACCGTGTTGACAGCGACCTCTACGCAGCTTTTGGGTCACTCCATTTAATGCTCTAACTAGGCTGACGTCATGATGAGAACATCGGAGGGACAAGAGTTCAAGACCGTTCCTTATCACTTCACTCTAAGAAACGCGGGGACTATCTGTGTACGTCTAAAATCGGAGAGACCGATTTTATGGTTGTTATGACTTTCCACCGTCTACCTTCAGAATCCTCGAGGCACAGCTCGAGGATTCTCTATGATCGACCTCCGGGCAGCGCAATTCGGCAGTAGTCGTGAACCAACGGGAAACTCCTGAAAGGCACGTGTGTAAAGTTGACCAGGTCTGCAAGAATAGTACAAATCCGTACCGTGACATTAAATAGTTGTACTAGTTGCATACCTTTGTAATAAATGCTTATGTTCTATGTTGGGATCCCCCTTCCTATATAAAGGGGACTCTTATCATTTTCTGCACACATGATATTGAATAGGAGGAACAAGAACATTACATGATCTCTTACTCAAACATCTTCTATTGTCTCTTTACCGATTTATTGCTTACATTTATTGCATTTCGTTGATTGTTCTTCATTTATTACCCTCATTGATCATAAGTAGCCACCTTCGAGGCCCTTAGCACTGTTAGACCTTCATCGGTCATTCACCACTATCACCAAGCCTCGACCTCGAGGCCCTATCTCGGCTAACTCGAGACCCCGATCCAGGGCAGTTTGGTTTGCATATCTTTTCTCTTTTTGACTCTTGTGTTATTTCCTCAAATCACACTTAGCATCTATTGCTTAAACAACTAATACTAGAATAAGTCGCGTATTTTTAAAATCACAAATCAAATTTAATTGTAATTATCATTTTCAAGGTAAACACATTTATCTTAGTATTTTGATTTTCTTATAACAACTCGAAGCCATGGAACCTATCGAGCTTAGCTTGCATTTGCCGTTTAATTGATTGATGCTCTAACGATGCCTCTTATGCTAATTCAAAAAGGTATTTATAAAGTGCACTAAACAAATGAATATAAATTAATAAGGGCAAAATAGTTAAATTATACTTTTTACATTAATAATAATGAGTTAACAAATTATTACAAAATTAAAATAAGAAAAGTAAACATAATATTTGTAAATCATCATTTAGATTAGTGAAACTTGGAGGGAGGTTTCTGAAACTATCCCAAATGCAACTAACTTATTTTGGAGGTCATATTATATTTCCGCTACAAAATATAAAATTTATATGAACTTTTTTTATTAGCTTGACCAAAATTAACTGACTTTTTGTGTTACAAACACAAAGTTGAATAATATTTATATGATAAAAAATAAAAATAAAACAATTTCTTTGTGACAAATTCAAAGTAGAATAATCTTTTATATAATAAAAACTAGAAAAATAACTTTTAAATTACACACTTAAAATTAAATAATTAAATAATATAATATAATATGATATGATACTAGCACCCGTCCAAACGTCTCGCGAACTAAGCATGACAAACAACGACGCGACGACCAGATGAATTCATAAAGAGGAAAAGAAAACGTGATAAATAAGATGTTGCTTACTTACGTAGACGTTGATTAATTAAATACAGAATATTGAAGATGACAATATAGGGGTACCCTTGCAATTAAATATAGGGACATCCTTGCGATCGTTCGTAAATCGACACATGTAAATAGAAGCTTATGTGGACCACTTAACATTTAATCAGATGACAGTGACACTGGGCCATAACTTCCTATCAGTTCCATTTATTTCATTGAACTTCTTTTGTTATATTCTTCTGTTACAAATTAAACAGCAGAATTTACATTTCATTTTTGGTCGGCATAAAGGCAATTGATGACCATCTAATCAATTTACTCAAATAAATATGGCAAAAAAGAAAAAGAAAAAGAAAACAGGCGTTGAATACGGAATGAGACTCCCCACCCCTTTGATAAAAATCGATAATCTTTTTTTGTCCGTGAATTAAAATTCCATTTGAGCGTCTTCTACTTCTAATAGGCCATGAACTAGATCAGTCATTCTCAATAAGGTCATAAGAAATAATTTCTATAATACATCATATATCTCATAATAGAACCCAATATTCTTCTATTATTTCTCGAATGCCGGTGACTATTCATAGTAATTACCTTATTTTAGTGATATTTTTGCAGTCATCTTTAAGACTTTTGGGATTCCCCTAACTGTGATTTTCCTCGAGGGCCTTTTGTCCTTATGTAGAGTCTATATTCATTAAAAGTCATTGGTGGATACAATGGAGGATTGTGTGGTGTCACCAATTCTTTAGCTGGTTCTATCATCAAATCACCTCTGGGATTGTAGAAAAATGCAAGGGAAACTCGTTCTGCTGCTGAATTTACGATTACTCTATGCTCTACACTTTTGTATATAGCATTGCTTAGTACCTACATAAATAAAAACAATAGAGTAAGTGCCAAAAATAAGTAAATGCATAACTATTTGATTGATGATTTTGTTTGAAGTTTTCCAAAAGCTAAGTTTGCAAAAAGGTTAGACAAGAATTTTCCCCAAAAACCAAGAAAAATAAAAAATGAGTTTTAAAAACGTTAAACAAAACTAGTGTATCAAATCCAATTAATCCAGGAGTAGGAGACTGCAGGGTAGTTAATATCGGTGGAACTTGGAAAGTACTAACAGCCAAATGTCACCATCTTTTGGCGCACCCATTGGGACCAAATGTTTCTATATTGAAGTTTGTTTAAGCGCACTTCTTGTCTTTCTTTTTTAATTAATTTTACGATATTTAAAAAAAAAAAAAATATACTACTTGGTTAATTTGAAAATTTTCTAACTGAATACTATTTTTTAAACAATAATTAACTCTTACTTGGAAGTATAGACCAGTTCTAATCAACAAAACAACAATAAATATTACCACCAAAGATTTGGTGGGATAGATATCAGATTTTAGGTTCAAGCCTGAGAATAAAAAAAATCCTAATACAGAGCACTTCCTTTTACAATGGAGTTACAAAATGGGAATCACATACCATATAAAAAATACTTCTACCTCCGTTTTAATTTATGTGAACTTGTTTTACTGAAGTTTAAGAAAAAATGAATATTTTGAAATTTGTGATTCTAAACAGGTCAAAAGGGTCCAACGTATTTGTGTGGTTATAATAACTTCTCATTAAAGATAGAATCGGAAGTTTAAGCTAAAGTGTTTCCAATTTAGAAAAATAAAGCTATATCACATGGATCATCTGTAACATTCAACAATTTAGAAACCTTAAAAAAACAATAACAAACCCAGTGTAACTTTACAAATTAAAAAACTCTACCCTCCAAAAAATAAAAAGAAATAAAATGGTGTATTGGGATATTGATGGGCAATGTGGATGCTAGAATCTAGTAGGATTTTCAATTTTAGTAGTGCAGTGAATACAGTCAAAGATTGCCTACTGTACCTTATCTTTAGATAGAAAAACTAAAGTTGAGGTACTTTCACCATTCCCCCACGTGTTTAAATTAAAGATACGATTGTCGGCAAAGAATGTAGGGCTATTTTTCACTTTATAAAAAATTCCTGAAAAATAAATAAATAAATAAATAAGATAGTTATTGTATTTTAAAGGGTTTGTCTTGTTACATAAATAAAGTATTTGGAAATAGCCAAACAACTTTTTTCAGTTTCTTAATATTGAATGAATACACAGGAAAAAGTATACAAACTTTAAAAAAAACTTCTTTGATCCAAGATTTAACAACCACATGTTTTTGTATTGCCATAGTTCCTTCATATATCAAAAATATTTCCCTTGGCTGTCCACGTGATAGGCTCATTAATTATAAATTCAAGTATTACTTTTGTAAAACTTATTTAAAAGCGTCATTACAATTGGTCATATTTTAAAATGTTTTTATACAATATCCTCAATGACCTATCGCTAAAAAAATCTTGAATTTTGTTATAGTTGCAATATCTCTTTCGAAACATTAGATGGGATTTGGTCAATGTGGATGTGCTAAAAAACTCTTTTTTTCCCCTTATTTTTTAAAGCTGTTGTAGCTAACTAGTTTTCTAGTGGGGGAATGACTTTTGAATTGTATTTGAACATCAATTTCACTTGAATGTGATTAAGAATAATAATTTCATTTTAAATCATTTTCAAACAAGATATTAAATATATTACTATAACAGCTTAACTATTTGCAAATACTGAAAAATAAGTACTGCTCTACTTTTTCAAATTTGCTTTTCGAGATTCAAACTATGTGAATTATGATCAATAGTTTTATATATAATTTTTTAAATTATATTGACATGAAGAGTTTTACAACTTGCAGTTCTTTTATAGTTTTAAATATGTTAATTTTGATTTTAAAATATTGAGTTGATCTAATTAAAATTTACTTAGAAAGATTAGTCACATATACTCCCAAAAAGCATAAAGTGAGTACTCCCTCCGTTCCGGTTTATGTGAACCTATTTTCTTTTTGGTCCGTTCCAAAAAGAATGACCCCTTTCTAAATTTGAAAATAATTTAGCTTAAACTTACAATTTTATCCTTAATGAGAAGCATTTATAACCACACAAATACCCTGATCTCTTTTTAATTTGTTTAGAACCACAAATTCCAAAAGTTTTCATTTGTTTTAAACTTCGTGTCCAGTCAAACAGGTTCTCATAAATTGAAAGAGAGAGAGTAATAATTATTTTGGGATGGAGCGAGTAGTTTTTAATGGTCAAATGGGTGTTTAACTAAAAGTTGATTAATACTACTTTTTCTTAATTATAACAGATGGTTGATGCAATCTACAGTGTGTCTTCTAGTTTTCAGCCTTCTACTTTATCAGAACGTACTGACCCAAAGACATGATATTAATTAATATTCGCACGTTTATAATACTTTTTGTTTTACCAGGAACAAAAACAAAGTCAAGACCCCTCCCATGTGCTATGTTCCATTTACGTCCACACAAACACAACATGTGAAATTTTTGAGTAGTGAAAAAAGAAGTTAATTTTTGTAATTGAACTCACCTGAATTTGATCACCAATATTGACAATGAAAGCATGCGACGCTGGTTTTACAGTAATCCAGTCGCCGTTCCGGCGGACTTGAAGGCCGGCGACGTGTTGATCAGGGAGGAGAATGGTTAAGCCACCAGGATCCGAATGTGGAGAAAGACCTAAGGTTAAATCTGGTTGTGGACATTTTGGATAAAAATTAACCCTTAAACATGCTCCAATATCTTCCCCTCCAAATGCACCTTGCAAGTAATCCTCTCTTAATCCAAGATTTACTGATAATACCTTCATTAAACGCCCCCCAAAATTTACCACTTGTTTTGAATACTCTTCTATTACTTCCCTGCATTTTTGTAACACCATTTGGATAACCGTTCAAATTCATACATTGATCAATAATAAGCAGTAGATAGTAAAAACGCTAATTAACGTGTTACCTCCTCATACTGTGAACAAACTTTTATATTAGCAGTGTATATAACTTTAACTTATATAAGACTCCAAATTCTTAGAACTATAACAATAGAAATTTATATTTATATAAGAAATAAAAAGCAAACTGTTTTAAAAACAAAATCTTGTTTATTTTTTGAAAATAAAGTAAGCAAATGGTATGTTTTTACAGGAATTTAACACAAAATACCCGGGCACAAAAATATTTCAGAAAACTACTACTATTTGAAAACCTAATTGCTCGGAAAATAATTAAAACAAGACATCAAATTGAAACCCACCTAGCTATCCTTTCTTAATTTTCTTACGAAAAAAAATCTTGTACTGTAATAACAGTAACCACAAAAAGGCAACAAATCTTGAGGTCAGGAGGACCCCATAATCTTCCAAAAATTGAATAGAAAAAAAGGGAAACAAGAATATAACAGTAAAGTAACTTTCCAAGAAAAGAAAAGTGGCAGAGCAGTACGTGCCTTAAATAAACAGGAAGAGCAGGCCACTTTTTCTGGTCTTTCAATGAACAAGGAAGGTAGTGAAGAAAATAATAGTCGCTCCAATCCAGAATGGCTCCTTTCTCAACACCAAGACGGCTGCCATAGCCTTCGTAAGTCTTGGGTGAATTGGCGTAAGACTGCTTCATTTCCATGGGCTGGTGAAAGAATTCTCGCCATACTTCTCTACCTTGGTCCATGAGCTCTGGAGGAACCCCGTGGTTCACCACCTGGAAGAAACCCCAGTTCCGACATGCCTCTGATATTTGCTCAACTACTGATGATGATGTAAGTTCACTAAAACTTCTGCTTTCATCGTTAAACAATCCATGAAGATCAATGATGGGGATGTTAACATCAGTCTTCAGGCTGGACCTGCCTAACGATATTGGCCTCTCCGTTGGTGGCTTCACATATCTATCTGGAATTTTAGAGATGCCACTATCTGATAAAGATTGTACCCGGACTATGGGTTCCGGCCAATCTCTTGGGTTATTCATTACTACTAGTTTTTTTTTCCCTGTTTTCTTTAGGTTTTTTTTGGTGTCTGATTATTTCGAGCTATAATACAAAGCGAAGTACGATGATGATGATGATTAGACAGCACTATACTTAGAAAATGCTACATAGAGAAAGGCAATAAAACGTCCGTGTTTGGATACACATATATGAAATTAAAAAAGAAAAAGAAAGGCAAGAAAGACAAGAGGTGTTGGGGAGTTTGCAATTTGCAAATGATATCTAAATAATAAAGAGATAAAGGATTGGAGTAGGGGGAAGCATAAAAAAGATGGAAGGTTGGGTGGTATTATGTATTCATGAAATGGACGTGAATGAAAACGTGAAATATGTGCTTTAGAATATTGATGATATATGTGGGAGTAATTGGGGTCCGAGAAGGATGAGCCACAATTATCTTTAGGATACATATATAGTGCAAAGCTGACTTATGAAGCGGCCAACAACGACGTCTTTTTTTGGCATATAGTATTCGAAATATAACTAATTCAGATTCACACTAAATATATATTTATAAAGCTGTACAAATTGAAAGGTTACGGTACTCCCTTATTAAGGGTGACAAAAATTTAACAATCTCACCACATCTTTAATTTGGTGGTACTATTGACATGTCAATGACAAGAAAAATTTAAAGTCTCTTACCACTGCTAAAGATTTTAAATTTTTCTTGTCATCGACATGTCGATAGTACCACCAAATTAAAAATGTGGTGAGATTGTTGAATTTTTATCACCCTTAATAAGAGAGTACCGTAACCTTTCAATTTGTATAGCTTTAGAATATTGATGATATATGTGGGAGTAATTAGGGTCCGAGTGGACGAGAAGGATGAGTCACAATTATCTTTAGCATACATATATAGTGCAAAGCTGACTTTTCGGGCATATAGGGTGTGTTTGGTACGAAGGAAAATAATTTTCTAAAAATATTTTTTAATTTTTTTATGTTTGATTGGCTTAAATATTTTTTGAAAAATATTTTCCTTATCAATTCATTTTCCTCTAATTGGAGGAAAATATTTTCTATATCAAGAGAAGACAAAATATTTTACAAAACTCATTCTCAAGTTTCCCCACCCTATTCCATACCCTCAACAATTCACCCCACACCCCCACACTCACCCACCTAACCCCACCCCATGCCCTCTCTTCAAAAAGGTTTTTTTTCCGTCACCCCCACCCTACTATCTCTCCCACCCCTATCCCCGCAAAAATAAAATTTTACTTTTTTTTTGTAATTTCAAATTTCTGTTTTTGTTTTTCTACCCCGCCTCCCCCACCTCCCCCTCCCAAAATTTTTTTTTTTTTTTTTTTTTTTTTTTTGTAATTTTTAAATTTCTATTTTTTCTTTTTTTCTGCAACCCCCCCCTAACTGCCGCCCCCCCCCCCTCGGAATTTTTGTTCTTTTAAAATATATTTTCAATTTTACTTTTTTCATCTTCTGGTTTACAGTTTCGAAATATTACAAGTTCCAAAGTTATGAGTTCAGAGGTTTATGTGGTTCGAAATCTACGGTTCGAAATTTCGCGGTGTCGAAACTTTTGCAGTTCAAAAGCTTATGAAATTTGTGGGTTCAGAAAGTTGTTGGTTCGAAAGTTTATGGCGTCATGTTTATTGTATAAAAATTATTTATGAATACTCTTGAGAAAATATTTTTCTTAATTTGCATACCAAACACCGGAAAATAAATAAGATTACTACTTGTTTTTCAAGAAAACATTTTCCACGGAAAATATTTTTCGTTATACCTAACACACCCATAGTATTCGAAATAAAGATGTACGAATTAAAAGATTAAAGTACTCTCTTGCTAAGGGTGACAAAAATTCAACTATCTCACCACACTTTAATTTGGTGGTACTATCGACGTGTCAATGACAAGAAAAATTTAAAGTCTTTAACGGTGGTAAGAGACTTTAATTTTTTCTTGTCATCGACGTGTCAATAGTACTACCAAATTAAAGGTGTGATGTGATAGTTGGATTTTTGTCACCCTTAATAAGAGAGTACCATAACCTTTCAATTTGTACAACTTTATGAATGTATATTCAGTGTGAATCTGAATTAGTTATATTTCGAATACTATGCGCCCAAAAAAAATGCAAGGTAAAGTCTTTAGTGGTGGTAAATGAGCCTTGGTGTAACTGGTAAAGTTGCTGTCATGTGACCAGGAGGTCACTGTTCCGAACCGTGAAAATAGCCTAATGCAGAAATGCAGGGTAAGACTACGTACGATAGACCCTTGTGGTCCAGCTCTTCCCCAGACCTCGCGCATATCGAGAGCTTAGTGCATCAGACTGCTCTTTTTTAGTGGTGGTAAGAATTTGTACCGTTACATTTTGTTGGATCGGAAAATGGTTATAAGTTGAAACAAAATCTTCATACAATTTGCACATGGTGTGTTACCACATTATCAAAAGTGTACATCAAATGTTCGAAATCGTATTTTTCTTGCATAGACACATGACACATAACATGAAGAAACTATTTAGTTGATCTTATTTTATAAAAAAGAAAAGCTAACTCTTAGATTGGTTTGCGCATAGAGATAAACGGATCTCAGTTGTGCACCAATCGGTAAACAACAACCAGTCAATTTGAAGAAAGCTTTATTCGTAAAGCTAATTTGGTTGGCACGAAAATTTTCAGGCTAGCTAGTGACATTCTGTCGATGCAAGAAGCAAGAGGATAACTTTTTAAAAAAAAAATTAAAACCATCCACCCAGGCTTTCACCTTCCGTGGTGGAGGAGGTTTGGCATTGGCCCCTACATTATCTATTAAAATATCAAAATTTAATACAACAAGAGGGGGACATAATACCTTACTTCCGATAATACTAGTTAACCTAACTAGAAAAGTGTAATGCTTTGATTGGACGTAGCCAATCAATAGTCAAGAGAATAAATCATGTAACAAAGTTGCTTTAGCTAATGAAGCTATAACGTTATAACATTAACTGTCATCGAGATTGCGACTGCTCAATGAAGTCTTCATTTGGATTAGGGGTGCTAAGTGTACTAGGACCAACTTGCTGAGTCCTGGATAGAAGCATGGCGCTAACATCATGGTGGTTCATAAAACCAACATCTGTGCTTAGCTGCTCTTATTCTAAAAGAACGGAGATTAAGCTTATCCATTCTGAGGGCCTCTAGCATCATTAGGCAATTGACTTTCCTGAACATATATGACATGTTGGCTGAGGTTGGTAGCATGCTTAGCTAAGGCGTCTGCCACCATATTTCCTTCTCTAAAACAGATTTGTATGTTGTGACTTCTTACCATTCTCTTGATCTTTTCAACATCACTGTAAAGATTCCAGGGGGAGTTAATCTTTCCCTGAATAATCTGAACTACCAGTAGGCAATCTAATTTAAGGCTAAGATTGGAGATGTTGTTCGCACAACACCATTCTACACAAAAAAGAGCAGCTTGTACCTCAGAATAATTGTTAGTTGAGAATTGATGGGGTTTGGCAAAGGCCATAACCATGTCTCCATTTCTTCTCCTAACAATTCCACCTGCCCCAGCTTTAGTCATGTTAATCATGTTGCTGCCGTCTGTGTTGAGGATGAAAGAGTTGTCCAATGGGATATTCCACTGTACCGTTCTACTAGTGAGCCTTGGCTTGTAATTGAGTGCTAAATTGCACACTTTGTTCCAATCCCAAAAGCTATCTATGTTGCTGAATTTTTGCCCCATGATGATTTTGATTTGAAAAATAATTTGTTGCCACACCCTTGTAATTGATATAGACCGTTGACCATACCTACTAGCACATCTGACTTTCCATATCTCCCAACATACTATGCTAGGAGTAATCTATAGTATTATTTTGTATACAACATTATTGATTTGCGTGTTCCACCCGGTGTTAAGGACTTGCTGAATATTTTCATCATTGTGAGTAATTCCCAGGGAAGAAACAATATTCCTCCATATTGTATTGGCCGATTCACTAGTAGCAAAAACATGATCAAAAGTTTCTTCCTTTGCATTTCTACAGCAAGAACACATAGACTCCACATGAATACCAAACTTGTGAAGAGTTTCATATAGTGGGAGTCTTTTCTTGAGAAGTTTCCACGTAAGAAAGGAAATTTTGAATAGAAGTCCCTTGATCCAAATTTTAGTGAACAGTGTAGTGGTGCTTCTCCTTAGTCTGAGTGCTTGAAAGGCTGATGCACATGAGAATTGTCCATCTGGGTTAAGACACCATATTGCTTTATCTTTGGTAGGGATGATTAGGGGTGGGCATAAAATTTAAAAAATCGAATTTCGAATCGGACCGAATTAATTCGATATTTCGGTTTTAATTTTTTCGTTATTTCGGTCTAATTTGGTATTGCATTTTTGGTATTTCGGTACTGTTCTCGGTATTAGAATTTTGAAATTTCGGTATACCGAATTACCGAAATTTTAAAGATATATTTTTTAAGTTGGACCCTATATCACACTGCCCAGCCCTAGCGCCCAAGCCCAAGCCCAAGTTTTTTATTTAATTCCCATCGCCCCAGCCCGTCGCCCCAACCCAACTGGCCAAGCCCACTCTAGAGATTAGGTAATTAGGTTAGGCCATTAGCATTAGGCAGTATATGCACACACAATTCCGAATTTCCGATTTTTGATTTCGAGTTTCACTCTCAGAGTCTCAGTCTCTCACAATTCCGATCTGGCGTGGTGATTCCGACTCCTCACTCCTCACAATTCCGACTCCTCTCTCCTCAGTCCTCACTCGTCACTCAATCATTGGATTACTCATAAGCTCTCTCAAGAAGTCTCCTTTATTTCGAAGCTCAACGCTTCGGCCAGGTTCATATGAATTCTTTTCGTCGAAAAATTATTGTGTGTGTGTACACACATATATATATATATATATATATAATCCTCTTTGGCACAAGTCAAGAGCTCTTTGTATGTTTATTTCTCCATATTTTGATATTTTGAGTTTCCTTAATAAATGTCTTGAATCTGCCACTAAAATGTATAAAAATTACACTCTCATTTATATTTTATAGCTTGAGTGTGTATATATTATTTGATTTGTTGAGTTTTCAACACCAGATTAGCTTAATTTGCATCAGTAAATTAGTTTCAATTGAGAGACAAAAGTCCAAACATTTTTTTAATAGTGTCTGTTTACCAATCGTAATAATAGTGACTTGTCTCTCTTCTTTCCAGAGGATTATTAAAAGCAGATCACCATAAAAAAGATTCTGCAAATAAATATAATGTCATTTCCCTGAAAAATAGTGCTTTGTTCTACAAACAAAATGCAACTCACATTAATATATGTCGACTAGAGGATTATTTGTCTTGTTGTTATATCATATGAATTCAGTACCTATCATATGTTTTATAGGTGATTTTGTTCTTTAAGTGTTTTTGTTACTGTGTACATTGACTGCAAGACGTAAAGCTTGTTGATTCTTATACTATCTGATCATCATATAGCTTTTAGGATCACACAATCATGTATTGTTTAGGACAATGTTATCTCCATACAATTTGCTCTAAGTAATGTGAGTTGAATCCATACAAATAAATTCTTTACCTTATGTGTATAGATGACAGATGAAAGTTTAAACAGTGTTGCCGATTCAAGTGAAAGTTTACCTATTACTCAAGATAGAAACACCAACACCATTGATACTCAAGATTCTAAGAAAAGAAAAGCCACGACCTAGATCCGACGTTTGGAATCATTTTGATAAATTTGAGGTAAATGGGGTTGGTAAAGCAAGGTGTAGATATTGTAAGCAAGCTTATGCTGCTAATTCATCTAATAATGGAACAACCGAATTGAAATCTCATTTGAATAGATGCAAAGAATACCCACCTAACATTGATAAGATAAAAGTCAAACAAAGTTAAATTTTCCATCTTGCCAAAATGATGAAGGATTAGTTTGGAAATTTGATCAAGAAGTGGTTAGGAGAGCCTTAATTGAGATGATAGTTTGTCACGACCCGATTTACCCTCCGGAAGGTATCGTGACGACACCTAGTCTCTACGACTAGGTAAGCCTAAATTTGCGGAAAATAAATATAATATAATAAATAAAAACAGAAAGAAAACACATAGAAGACATAACATAGTCGCTCGGCATGTACAATATACTTCCCAAAACCCAAAATGTCACATTTAGTCACAAGCTATGTACTAAAATAGCTCAATACAACGAAGAACAGAAAATACATAAGATGTCCCTATCTAACTAGAATAGAAGGTGACTCATAGGATTCTGCGGACGCGGCAGAATTACCTTGCGGTCTCCTCTAGGCAGCTGCTCGACCCCTAGCCACGAAACTACGTACTGGTACCTGAATCTGCACACGAAAAATAAGTGCAGGAAAGGACATGAGTACTCCATAATCGGTACCCAGTAAGTGCCAAGCCTAACCCCCGGTCAAGTAGTGACGAGGTCAGGTTAAGGCTCTACTGGATTGTTATAAGTAAAACAGTTTAAAAATAGTACGGGGAGGATATAAGTTCTAAGGTAAGCAGTAGAAATGAATAATCTGAAAGTAAAACAGCAACAGGGAGACCTTGGCTCAGCACAAAGTATCACACGGTGGAATCTCCCGGGACACGTCCCGTAGTTCCAAATGTAAAGATGTCGTACAGGGGGAAAGCTCTCGGAATACGTCCGTAGTCCCAATTTAAATATGCAGTACATGGAGAAAGCACCCAGAATACGTCCGTAGTCTCAATTTAAATATGCAATGCGAATGAATACCGGATAAAGTTGATTTAAACAGAACAGGAGATAATCACATGCAAGAAAAGGATAAGACTATCTAAACATGGCGCACATAGTAGCAAATAGGGAATTCAGGTAAAAGAGGTAGACATGCTTCTTCCTAATCTAAACTACGCAATTAGCATATTAAACAGTGAAATAGGAGTTAAATGATTTATGGCATGGAAAGGAAAATGGAAATTTAGCAACAATGGTCAGTGTACACACTCGTCACCTCACGTACATGGCGCCCACACAATAATTAGTATCAAAACAGCCTAAGGGGAAGTCCCCAACACAAAGTTAGGCAAGCCACTTACCTCGACTGATCTACTCAACTCAAAACCACGCTCTTGCCACGAGTACCCGACTCCGAATGGCCCAAATCTAGTAAATTCAATTGTATAATGTAAATTTCACTTTAAGGAATCAATATAGCTAATTAGTTCGAAGCTAATACGCGAAATTAGGAAAATTGCCCAAAAGGTCCCCCGGGCCCACATCTCGGAATCAGGTAAAAATTATAAATTTCGAACACCCATTCACTCACGGTCTAACCATATAAGAATTACTCGAATCGGATATCAAAATCCCGATCAAAACTCAAAATTTTGGCCTAGGAACTTTATCCAATTTGTCCCCAATATTCCACCATAAATTCGAATTTAAAGGGTAGATTTAAGAGCATAATCATGGAAATTAGTCTAAACCGAGTAGGAATCACTTACCCAAATTGCCCAGGTGAAAATCTCTTCAAAAATCGCACTTTCCCGAGCTCCCAAGTTCAAAATATAAAAAATGGTTCAAATCCTTGATTTTGGGTCTTTTATGATTCTGCCCAGGTCTTCTTCAGTTCGATTGCAGACCTCCAGTCGCGATCGCGAAGTGTAACCAACACACGCCTAATTTTTCCTCTACTCAAACGCAGGGATCTGCTCGCGAACGGGTACCTCAACTTACTCAGACCTACGCGATCGCGGTTGGCTCCACGCGACCGCGTATAGTAACACTCACATCCTCAGCAACCTAATGTATTCTATGCGAACGCGACATGACTTATGCGAACGCAGTGGCTAAGCAACCCAACCTATGCGACCGCGAACCTCTTTATGCGATCGCAAGGAACACAAATCCTACGTTCCTCCAATTACTCTACGCGATCGGTGATTCTACCACGGGATCGCAATGAAGGAAAAGTTGTTGCAATAACACCAGAAAAACCAGCAAAACACATAAGGCTAAAAATGCCCGTTTGAACATCCGAAACACACCCGAGGCCCCTGGGACCTCAACAAAACTTACCAATCAGTCCTATACCTCATTCAAACTTAGTAGAGCCTTCAAAACACGTCCCATAACATCAAAATCACCAATTATACATGGATTCAAGCCTAAGAACTTATGAAATTTCCTAAATCCACAACCGATGCCAAAACATGTCAAAACTAGTTCGAATGACCTCAAATTTTACACACAGGTCATAAATGACACTACTGACCTACATCCACTCTCGAAATTCCATTCCGAACCCGATATCAAAATTTCACCTATCGACCGAAATCGCCGAAATTCTAACTTTCGCCAATTCAAACCTAAATCTACGACAGACTTCGAAAACACATTCCGAACACTCTCCTAAATCCAAAATCACCCAACGGAGCTAACGAAGTCGACAAAATTCCATTACGGATCCGTCTTCACACAGTTCCAACTATGGCCCGATTTCTAAAGCTTAAACTCACATATAAGGACTATGTGTCCAAAAACTCTCTGAAATTCACAACTAAACGTTCCGACAAGTCCCAAAAGCAGAAATAAACATGGGAAAAGCAGTTATTAGGGGATCGGGGCGCTAACTCTCAAAACGACCGACCGGGTCATTACATTCTCTCCCTCTTAAGAAAATCGTTCGTCCTCGAATGAGTATAGAGACATACCTGAAGCTGTTAAAAGATGAGGGTACTGACTGCGCATATCCTGCTCGGTCTCCCAAGTCGCCTCCTCGATCGGCTGACCCCTCCACTGAACTTGGACTGATGCAATATTCTTTGACCTGAGCTTTCTGACCTGTCTATCCAATATGGCTACTGACTCCTCAACATATGATAAATCCTTGTCCAACCGAACTGAACTGAAATCCAAAACATGAGTCGGATCACCGTGATACTTCCGGAGCATAGAGACGTGGAATACCGGATGAACTCCTGCTAGGTTGGGAGGCAAGGCCAGCTCATAGACAACCTCCCCAATACGCCGCAACACCTCAAAAGGGACAATAAATCTCAGACTCAGCTTACCCTTCTTCTCTAACCTCATGACGCCCTTCATAAGCGATACCCGAAGCAAAACTCGATCACCAGCCATAAATGCCAAATCGCGAACCTTCCAGTCCGCATAAATCTTCTGCCTGGACTGAGCTGTGCGAAGTCTCTCCTGAATCACCTTTACCTTGTACAGGGCATCCTGAACCAAATATGTACCTAACAATCGGGCCTTACCGGCTTAAACCATCCCATTGGAGACCTGCACTGCGTACCATACAAAGCCTCATATGGCGCCATCTGAATGCTGGACTGGTAGCTGTAATTATAAGCAAACTCTGCAAGTGGCAAGTACCTGTCCCATGACCCTCTAAAATCCATCACACAGGCACGGAGCATATCCTCAAGAATCTGAATCGTGCGCTCGGACTGCCTGTCCGTCTGAGGGTGAAAGGCTGTACTCAACTCTACCCTGGTGCCTAACTCCTGCTGAACGGCTCTCCAGAACCATAAAGTGAACTGCGTACCTCTGTCTGAAATGATAGATACTGGAATACCGTGGAGGTGAACATTCTCTCTGATTAAATCTCAGCCAACCTCTCGGAGGAATATGTAGTCATCACTGGAATGAAATGGGCTGACTTGGTCAGCCGATCCACAATCACCCAAATAGCATCGAACTTTATCAAAGTCCGAGGAAGTCCAACCACAAAGTCCATGGTGATCCGCTCCCACTTGCACTATGGAAGCTCAATCTGCTGAAGTAGTCCTCCTGGTATCTGATGCTCATATTTGACTTGCTGACAGTTGAGACACTTGGCCACAAACTTCACTATATACTTTTTCATCCTTCTCCACCAATAGTACTGTCTCAGATCCTGGTACATCTTTGCGGTACCCGGATGAATGGAATACCGCGAGCTATGGGCCTCCTCAAGAATCAACTCCGGAAGCCCATCCACATTGGGCACATAGATTCGACCCTACATCCTCATCACAGCGTCATCTCCTATAGTCACATCCCTGACATCACCTCGCCGAACCCTATCATGAAGAACCAGAAGGTGGGGATCATCATACTGGCGCTCTGGAATGCGGTCATAAGGAGAAGATCGAGCAACCACACACACTAATACACGTCAAGGCTCTGAACGGTTCAATCTCACAAACTGACTGGCTAAGGACTAAACATCCAAGGCTAAGGGCCTCTCAACTGCAAGAAGGTATGCCAAACTTCCCAAACTCTCCGCCCGACGACTCAAGGCGTCGGCCACCACATTGGCCTTCCTCGGGTGGTATAATATGGTGATGTCATAGTCCTTTAGTAACTCCAACCATCTCTGCTGGCACAAATTGAGGCCCTTCTGCCTGAACAAGTGCTGCAAACCCCGGCGATCCGTGAAAAGCTCACAAGGAACACCGTATAAATAATGATGCCATATATTTAGGGCATGAACAATCGCTGCCAACTCGAGATCATGAACTGTATAGCTCTTTTCATGCACCTTCAACTATCTGGACGCGTAGGAAATCACCCTACTGTCTTGCTTCAACACCGCTCCAAGGACAATCCTCGAAGCATCACAATAGACTGTGTAGGACCCTGAACCCGTAAGCAATACCAACACTGGAGCTATAGTCAGGGCTGCCTTGAGCTTTTGAAAGCTCTTCTCACACTCATCAGTCCACTTGAACAGAGCACCCGTTTGGGTCAATCTGGTCATAGGTGTTGCAATCGATGAAAATCCTTCAAAAAACGGCGAAGTACCCAACCAACCCAAGGAAACTGTGGATCTCAGTAGTTGAAGATGGTCTAGGCCAACTCTGCACCGCCTCCACCTTCTTCGGATCTACCTTGATCCCATTACAAGACACCACATGGCCTAAGAATGCCACAAAATCAAGCCAAAATTCACACTTAGAAAATTTTGCATATAATTTCTTCTCCCTCAAAGTCTGAAGCACGGTCCTCAAATGCTGCTCATGATCCGCCTAGGACCGAGAATATACCAAGATGTCGTCTATAAACACAATGACGAAGTAATCAAGATAAGGCCGGAACACACTGTGCATCAAATGCATAAAGTCTTCTAGGGCATTGGTCATCCCAAATGACATGACAAGAAACTCATAGTGACTATATCTGGTCCTGAAGGCAGTCTTCGGGATATCCGGCTCCCGAATCTTCAACTTATGATAGCCAGAACACAAGTAAATCTTGGAAAATACCCTGGCACCCTGTAACTGGTCAAATAAATTATCAATGCGAGGAAATGGATACATGTTCTTCACTTTGACCTTGTTCAACTACCGATGATCAATACACATACGCATAGAACCATCCTTTTTCTTCACAAATAATACCGGAGCACCCCAAGGTGATACACTAGGCCTGATGAAACCCTTATCAAGCAACTCTTAACTGCTCCTTCAACTCCTTTAACTCAGGAGGAGCCATGCAATAGGGAGGAATGGAATTGGGCTGAGTGCCCGGCAACAAATCAATGCTGAAATCAATATCTTTGTCGGGCGGCATACCCGAAAGATCAGCTGGAAAAACATCAGGATAGTCCCGCACAACTGGAACTGACTCAACTGTAGGGGCATCAACACTAACATCTCTCACATAGGCTAAGTACGCATCACACCCCTTCTCCACCATCCGCTAAGCCTTAAGAAAAGAAATGACCCTGCGGGGAGTATACTCTAAGGTACCTCTCCACTCTAATCTTGGTAAACTTGGCATAGCCAGTGTCACGGTCTTGGCGTGACAATCAAGATTAGCATAATGTGGCGACAACCATTCCATGCCCAAGATAACATCGAAATCTACCATACTAAGTAATAATAAATTAGCCCTGGTCTCAAAACCATTGATAACTGTTGAACCAAGTCACTGCATGGTTTTGAAGATTGACAAATGCCTACCCAGTTGAACCAGGTCCATTAGGGCAAACATTACCAAACAAACCCATTCGCATAAGAAACGTACATGCACAGGAGATAAACATGATCTGTGAATTATATATGAACTAAGAGGTTGTCTCTTAAAGCGAAAAGGTTGCAAAGTGATAAGAAGAAAGAGTTCGAATTCAGCAAGGAAAGAAACAATCGAGGAAGTTGAGATGAACACAAACTCTTCCACCAAGGAAGAGTTGCACTAGAACTAAACAACAACATCTCAACTACGGATTCTATAAATTGTTGAAGCACTCCTGCTGAAGAATTGATCGCACAAACATAGAAGTGAAACAAGAACTGAAAGCAAAATTACCAAAGCAATTTTGCAAGCAAAATCCTTATGCGACACAAAAGCTACTTGAACCAGCTAGAAGAACCAGTTTCATCTGTTATCTTTTGAGTCTAGTTGGTTTGTAGTAGGTGATTAAATATTGTATCTTTCAGCTTTATTAGAAGCAATTGTAATAGGTACACATTGATCAAGTTAGAGTTAACTTGAAGTTTGTCGCAATTAGCTAGAGGCTAGTTTGCCACAAAGGGATTAGAGTTAGTCCTTAGGTTTACAAAAGAGTTTATTTTGTAAATGTTGTTTGGCTCAGAGTTGTAGTGAAGAGTTTGGGAAAATCCTACTGAGTAGTAGGTCGTGGTTTTTTCACATTTTGAGCCGGGTGTTTTCCACGTAAAACTCTCTGTGTTCTTTACGTTTCTGCATTTATTATTCCGCAACAGTACGAGTTGGAACACATAGAAGAACCAGGTTCTTTTATAGAGACTACACTCGAAAAATTGTACACCAAACAAATCACGCCCCCTCTTGTGTGGTATTGACGTATAAAACATCAATTGGTATCAAAGCAGGTTATCCTTGAAAAGGCTAAAACCTTGGAAAAGATCAAAATGAGTGCACCACCTGAAAACTGGGAGGGTAAATCAACTGCAAGGCCACCATTCTTTAATGACCAGTATTACTCTTGGTGGAAGAACGGGATGAAGGACCACTTGATTGGAGAAGACTATGAGCTTTGGGACATAGTCACTAATGGTCCTCTAGCCACCATGAAGAATACTGCTGAAGGAATAGATGTACCAAAAACAAGAGCTGACTGCACTGCTGAGGATTTGAAGAAATGGTAGAAGAATGCTAAGGCCAAAAAGTGGTTAGTGTGTGGACTAGGTCCAGACGAGTATAGCAGAATCCAAAGCTGCACCACTGCCAAAGAAATATGGGATACCTTGCAAGTAGCTCATGAAGGAACACCTCAAGTGAAAAGATCAAGAGGTACTCTACTATACTGTCAGTATGAAAACTTTACTATGAAAGAAGGAGAGACAATCCAAGAGATGTACACGAGGTTCACAACTCTGACAAATGAACTCAAGTCTCTTGGTAGAGTCATTCTTGAAGAGGACATGGTGGAGAAGCCAATTTCCTGGGAAAGCAAAATCACTGCTATCTAGGAATCCAAAAATATGGCAACCCTCAAATTGGACGAGCTTATTCGAAACCTTACTGCTTATTAACTCAGAAGGAAGACAATGAAGGTAAGTAAGTAAGGATAATTACGAGTAAGAAAGAACATCAAAAAATTTGTGGATAAATGACGTAATAAGCTCGAAGCCTTATAAGAATCAGCGGGTCCTCCCTAAGTACTACAATGAAAGACTAACTAAGGAAGTAAGGAAGAAGGCTTCAACCTAAGCTCAGTACACAAAGAGGGAATGGTCTTATAATAACAGTCTCACAAAAACATTGTGTGTACTCCATAAGAACGTGGCACCTACCGTGGAAAATAAATGGGAAGTAAAATCAGAAGATATATTTAAGATCATATGAGTGCTATGGAATTCCAAAATGTGTGGGAACTAAGATAAGCTAAGTATGCACGCAACAAGGGGCAGGAAGACCAGGAAAAGTAATTGCTTATATTTAAGGAAAGTTGAGAAGGAACGAAAAGAATTATTCAATCAATGATCAAGAGTTAGTTATGTTATGAACGCACTTAAGATTCTGGAGTATTATCCATGAAATACATATGTTGACAATCATACAGCAGTAAAAGACTCAGGTATAAGTTAAAAGAAGGAATTGATTCCAGGTCATAGACAAAGGATTGAATCATTAGAAGATTGTATCATGGACATTACATAGCGTCCATGAAACACTAAGGTAATAACTAATGCCATTAGACGCAGATCAGAATATAGTTTAAGCCTACATAAAGGTTGATCAGAAGGAAGAGGAAACTGAAGAGTTACATAAACTAACTAAATCAGGAGTCTGATTGTTGGACACAGAAAATTATAAAAATCGTGATGGAGAACATTGCAGGATCACTCTTAATATCATAGGTACAAGAGAGATAGTACAACAACCATATTCTATAACGGCTCTACGATAAATCTAGTTAGAAGAGTACTAGCCTCATAAGAAGTCAGTATGAAGCTCCCACCAGATTGTGTATGCATCAGAGGTGCAAGTATTACAATAGAGCTTCAAGTTGTGCAGGTGAATTATAACTATGTGGAAGGGAGGTTATGAAAGGAGTAGAAGAGGTGAAGCAATATTTTAAGGTAAGAAAGGTAAAGGTGAACAACATAAGAGATACTCGGGTGCAGAAAATTGTGAATAATCCATACTTAAAATAGAAGTCTAGAAGCACTAACTTCAGTATCCAGGAGTAATAGCGGCATCGTCAGTGGCATATTGTTTAGCCTATGGTTTCTATGAACCGAGAAATCTACCCGAGAGAGTAAAGGAGAGTTTGAGATGATGTGATGTCTTGCTTCATGTTCCAGAATAACATAAGAAAATATATGGTGCAATCAAGTTGAAGGAATATGTATAGGTCGCAAGTTAAAGTATAGTAAAGCGACAAGGTTTATGACAGGAGTAAGGATAAGAAAGGACGAGTGGGAAGGCGACGAGAAATGGATAAGTCCTCAGGATTAAGCCCATGAAAAATAAGAGAGCTAGTGATTTCTCTAAGACACGAAGGAGTCTAAGACTAATAGAGTTTAGAAAAGATGAAATGTTTCCCTGGTAATAAATAAAGAATGACGTTTGGGCCTTCGATTGAGTTATGATTTGGAGAAAAAAAAGGGGGGGGGGGAATGTCATGAGTTGTACGGGATTAGAATAATCCCCATATGATGAATCACGGTGGAATGCTATGAAATACGATTATGGAAGCATGGTATCGCCCCCAGGTGGATGAGTCTAATCATTTCAGATCTTCTCCGATGAGACGTGAGCTTTAGTGGCAGTGTTACATAAAAGGTCAAGTTATCGGTATTAAGGTGAATCAACAATGGATGGATAAAAGTTACAAAGTATGAGATGAGATTAGACCATCATTCTTAAGATGAACAGTAATGAAGAAGCATTAAAGGACTTAGATTTATGCATATAGGATAAGCAACAAGAGTAACCTGGAGTTGGTAGTAGACCTCAGTAACTACAAAATCAAAGTAAGAGTTATGGCAGTAAAGTCATACAGATGGATAAACAGATCTATGAAATAAGGTATAACAATATTCGTAAGTTCAATAAGGTACTCAAGCGAAGAACTTCAATATAGCCATAGATGCCTAGAGGGACGTCTTATCAAGCTATGTATATGTTTACAATGTGAGGCCTAAATATTGGCTAAGAGGTGGAGGAAAGAGGAGAGAAGCATCGCATAAGCGCACAAACAAAGTGAGAGGCGTACATGCCGCATGATAGAAAAGTTGGCCAATTTTGAGGTCAGTTATGCGGCCAATTATGCGATCGCATAATCGCTTTGCGGGCTGCATATTGATCGCACAATCATCTTGGACTTTTGCGAAGGGAAGTTCTACGGTGCATTATGCGACCGAAAAATAGTTATGCGGACCGCATACTGGTCGCATATCTGGCAGAAATTCAAGCCCCTGAGGGCTATTTTTGCGATCACTTTGCGGGCCGCATAACTATTATGCGGTCTCATATGCGACCGCAGACTTGTGCCGGGGCACCCATTTTCTTATTTTAAAACCCTAACCCATTCCGTTAAAACACCCACATTAGGCCGTTTTGAGCATATTTTTCTGATAGTTTAGAGTGAGGGAAAGTATCCTAGAGAGTGGATGTGATCTTGATCAATTATTCTTCAATTATTTCTTAAACACCTTGAAGATTAACAAAAGAGGCACCTAGGTATCCTTCCCAAGAGGTAAGTTGCTATCACTCAAGCTCTTAATTCCAAAATATAGCTATAATGGGCCATTAGTAAGGTAATTCATGGGGATAATGGTGGTTACCTTGCATGCATGTGATCCTAAGGTATATGGGGAGTGGTAAAAGATAGAAAATAATGGGGAATGGGTTGGTGTAATGTTTCACAAAAAGGGTGCCATGGAACCTTAATAAACACATAGTGTTTGATAGAATGCTCAAGTGGGATAGGATCGGTTTTCCTTATTATGGGTTCAAATGTGCTGCATTGTTAAATAGATTGAATGTGCTAAGGGTTCCGGAACTTGTTTTAGGAATTAAGTAAAACTCAATTAAGGTATGTATGGCTAAACTCCCTTCCTTTTAGAATTGAATCCCTAGTGTTCGAGTATTAGGTGTAAGTTCCTAACCTAATCATGCTAGAATTGGTTGCCTTAATATAATGTGTTGAAAGATTCATGTTAATGTTTATCATGTCATCATGCTATTTGAGAATGTGTTTGGAATGAGGAATTTGTGTTGAGAAAGGTTAAGAATTCATGTTAAGAATCAAATGATGGTTGCTATACCAAATTGTATGAAAAGGCTTCTTCCTTATATGTGCACATACCTTACATGATAGATCTTATTAATGTGATAATGATGTTGAATATGAAAAAGAGGCAAACTTGAAATGTAAAGTACGACCAAGAGCTAAGAAACATTTAATAAATAAAGCCACTCGTTCCAATGTATCAAAAGATGGGGAGGAAATGTAAAGTGAGATGATTGATTGTATGGATGATGTCTTAATGGAGATGGACTAGCCGGGCCTTGATCGGACACCAAGCCACACATATGATGGTAATTGTGCTGAAAATGATGATTGGGATAGTGGACAAGGTGGATGTCTCAAATGAGACGACCTAGTCGGTCGGGTCGACGGACTCCGTGTAAGAACACAATGGTATTGTGGATTGTGGAACATGGCACAAAAATTATCAACCTAATAAGATGGAAAACTGAACCGGAAACTATGCGATCCTTACTTGATGTTTTCATAATTGTTTGAAGCTCTTATTGTTTATCTTGACTGCTTTCTCCTTGGTTCATTGTTCATTTTATTAAGATTAGTGTTTGGCTTTACATACTAGTACTATTCGATAGTACTAACGTCCCTTTTGCCGGGGGTGCTACATCTTTGAATGGATGTAGGTGGTTCCATAGCAGATAGTTCCGATCGTATCTAGCGACGCCTCCTCTCCTCAGCGATCTTGGTGAGCCCCCTTTCTTCCAGAGGTCATATAGTACATCTTTTGTTTGTATGATTACATGTTTTGAGGTATAGCCCAGGCCTTGTCGCCGGCATTATCATAACTATTTTTTGTATCCTTAGAGGATCCGTAGAAATTTATGTGAGTTGTGTATGGGTGTTGGGACGAATCATTTAATTATGTTGTATTTCTTTTAAAACTCTCATTTGTAAATTGTATGTATTTTGGGAACTTAACTATGATGTAGTGAAAATGGAGCAAGGCAAACTTGTTATGTTGTATTTATATATAACCCTTCCACTGCTTAACTAATGACAACGTGCCTTCTTGAACCACAAGCGAGTCGGGTAGCAATCCTCTAATAGGCTTGCTCGACTAGGTTCACTCGGTTGAGCGCCGGTCGCGCTGCCCGAGGTTGAGGTGTGATATAAGGGACTGTTGGTTATAAAATCATGCTTTTTAATTCAAACATTTTATGACGATATTACTCTCACTATATTTCTATATCTTGATTTGATAATGTAAGGACCCGTAAAAAATTTAACCACAAACTCGGGATCTTGTAGTGCCAAGTTAGATTCATGCTTTATTTTAGTAGAACTTCTTCGCAATGGGCTTGCGAGTCGCGGTACAAACTTTTGGAATGAACAATATGCTTCTAGGCTGAAGATAAATATTTTGGAAATATGTGCGTTTGTGCGGCCGCATAATCACTCTTTTGGGCCGCATAATCACTCTGCGGACCGCATACTGGCCACAAAGTGAAGCAGAAAATTTGGCCAATTTGAGGTCAGCTTTGCCGTCAACTATGCCACAGCATAATCACTATGCGGACCGCACACTGGCCGCGTAATTTCTCTTGGGTTTCTGCGAAGGGATTTCTGCAGTGCATTATGCGACCGCAAAACATGTGTGCAGACCGCATACTGGTCGCATACACGGTCAGAAAATTCAAACCCTTGAGGGCTGTTTCTGCAGTCACTTTGAGGACCACATATCCATTATGCGGTCGCATATGCGTCCGCAGACCTTTGTCGGGGCGCCCATTTTCTTAATTTAAAACTCGACCCCTATTCCGTTAAAATACCCACCTTAGGCCATTTGAGCACATTTTCTGATATTTTCTAGAGTGAGAAAGAGAGAGTTCTAGAGGGAGGGCCTAATTTTCATCAAATTGATCTTCAATCATCACTTAAATATTTGGAAATATTCAAGTAGGGCACCAAATTCTTCATCCTATGAGGTAAGACTTCACACTACTAGAAATTACAGCTATCGCAACCCTTCGAAAACCGTTGCAATAGATACGCTAACCGTCCATATAGGGCTATTGGAACGGATTTAGACGCGTTCTGAGATTCAGTGTTACAATAGGTCTATTAGAACGGTTATGTGTAACGGTTTAAGAACTGTCTCCATAGATAGGTATATTGTAACAGTTTTGGTTGCTACCATTGTTATATCTATAGGAACGGTTTGTTTCCTGTTGGAACGGTTATAAACCGTCCTGGTAAAATGATACAGCTGCTTTTTTTTTGTCTATTGCAACGGTTTTCATGATAAATTTGCAACAGTTTGTGTGATATATTGGAACAATTACCAGTACCCTATTGCAACGGAACTGATAACATATTGGAACAGTTATTAGGGCCTGCTAGGTCTATTGGAACGGTTATATTCTCTATTGCAATAAATTATAATTTCTATACTTATGGAAGCAAAATAAGAAATATTTTACTATTCTATGAAATAGTTTACACCACATCCAACTAGCATTATCCATGTACAAAAACAAAATATGGATACATTGTTTGGGCAACAATTCAAAAGTCAAAATAGATGAGTTCGCATACAAAAAGTTCTAAACTAAAATATCCTTAAACATAACAATAGAAAATCTAAAAACGATCAACAACACTCAAGTAAGGTCTAGGTCTTCGTCACTGCTTTCATCCGCAATTGCTGCACCTACAAAAGACAATGAGAAATAATTAAACAAAATTTTTAGGATAATTGAATCACAAACTAATTGGATAACTCGAAAATTTTCAAACTCTCTAAATTCTTAAATTTTTCGGCAGAGTTTCCTTTGTAAATATGACTATACCAAAATTTTCAACCTGTTCAAAACATCATTTGTAAATACAACAATGCAGAACCTAAGATTCATCCATACATCAACTATGAAAGCTATTCCAACACCTCACATCAACTATGAAAGCTAGTCCGACAAATTTTTTATCCCTTAAACTTTTAAGACCATAAATTATAAAGGTCTCATCTTTATCTAGAACCAACATAGTAGAAAAAGATATGAACTTGAGTACAACTAATTTTCATCCATTCAGCAACACTCTAATTTAGTTTGTCAATAATGTGATCAGTTGAAAAGCCTACAAAGTGAGATTATTGCAAGAAACCAAATGTTCTTGATCAAGAAAAACTCAATAGCTCGAAGCATTTGCTTCTTTTAGTAGAGTATTAGCAAGCCAAAAAACAATGAAGATTTCATGAACCTAAATAATATGAGCTATCACTCAATCAACAAATCAACCCTTTTAAAATGAAGAAAATTATAGTACTATCTGATTATAATATAGCAATATTTTTTTGTGTAAAAAAAAAAAGGGATTCAAATTATGCCAATTGCAACTCATTGTGTCACGACAACCAACGAATAATCAAATAAAAAGAAAGAGTGAAATTGCTGTAAGAAAATTAAGAACTTGCCCATGACAATCATGAATTCGAATATCAAGTCAATTCTTAAACCATGTAATTTCAAATTTGAATTTATATGTCATATCATGATTCCAATCATATGCTTCCATCCACCTTTCGTTGGATGAAATTAGGACTTGTATCTCCTTTCATTGATCGACCATGCTGAATCCTTGAGGTTAGGATTTTTTCACAAGAGAAATTTGGGGGAAAAAGAAACGGGGAGAGAAACAATTTGGAGGGAAATAAACGGGGAGAGAGAAATAAAGGCCCAAGCACGGAATTGTTTTATGTTTTGACGTGTGGGCTAGCCGTTAAAATAAATTGATGGTGTTAAAATAAAAGTAGAAGGAGACCAAAATTGATAAGTTTTTGAATAGTTAAAGGACTAATAACTAGCAAAATGTATTCCGAAGTTGAACAATAACTTAATATTCAGAGGAAGGGCAGTATACCATTTTGTTAAAATTGGGCAGCATAAAAACAATGAAAGGAGAGCTAGGCAGCATTTCAGCAAAGAGGACAAGACTTAGAAAGAAGAACAAAAGGTAAAAAAACATTTCGCCAGCATTTCACTGCTATTTGGACGCTGAAATGGTGAAAAAGAAGAAGAAGACGAAGAATAAGAAGAAGGAGGAAGAAGGAAGAAGGAAGAAGGAAGAAATCATCACATACCTGTTTCCGCTGAATCCCTGTTGAAGTTGAAAAGGGAACCCTAGTCGTTGTTGCTGCTGGACGTGTTTTAAAAAAGGTACACTGATCCCTTCTTTTTCAATTAAATAGGCTGGCAGCTTCACTCGCTTCGCTTCGCCGAAGCGCACGCTTTTGTCTACAAGGGGTCGCTTCTCGCATTTCACAACATGGCATAAACACGATGTATATACTTAATATTCTATTAATATAGGCACTGAAGACAGGGATTTTAAAATCTCATTGATATAATTATGCTTGTAAAGTTACGATCTTGGCTACTTATGGTCATTGTGATGTAAATATTTACATGTTTTGTGTAGGGCTGGTTCTGTGGTTGCCAAGTATGGTGACAAAAGTGTATACTTTGATTTGGAGGATTTGGGCAACACCACTGGCCAGTAGGACTTGTATGGATCAGATGCACCTTCACCATACAACCCCTCTTTAGGTATTTTACTTTAGACCACATCATTGATGTATAACTTCTATAGCACACTACTTTCGATCCGATTTATCTGTGTTTGCTACTCTCAATTGACATTTCAAGGAGTCTAATTTATTCTCTTGCTTGTAAAAATAATTGGAGTGAAAATGGGAGAATATACTTATCAATATTGGGCATTTTCTATACACTGGATTAGTACATCGCAGAGCTTTGCCGATATTCTTCATGGTTTTGATTTTTTCATATTTATTTTTTTGAGAAAGAATAAAGCAGAGATTAACTTAAATTTTCTATACACTGGACATTTTCTATACACTGGATTTTTTTTTATAATGTCGGCAAAAAGCAGAGATTAACTTAAATTTTAAAAATAAATGCATAAAGCAGGTACAATGGAAAGAAAATTATATTCAAATGCCATCAGAGGACCTACTTCTACTATGTTTTCACCTTACAATAAGCAAAATATGCTTTGAAGGTCAACATTGAGAGTACTGTAGACCAGGAAAGATAGTCTTTTCTTAAAATACATTTTACACATAAACATTGTCAACTCTGAGTATATGAGATAGAAGGGAGAAGAACTAATTTGTTGAATCAAATAGGTTGTCTTACCCAATGGTTGTATCCCCCCAAGATGCTACGTTGTAAATTACTTTACTTCCATCCCATGCCTTTCGGAGCTTTCCTTTCCTCTTTTTCACAAAGAATGTCTTGCTGAGGGATTCCTGGAGTTGATTTTGTGTCAAATCCTGCACAAATTAGTAGTATAAGTCAGACCTATACATAATTCAGGAAGAAGTAATTAACTATAGAACCATAATAGTACTTTCACTTCTTTTTCACTCAGAGATAGTAATAGTATATGCCCATTTAACCTACAAGTCAAGATACTTTATCTGCTGCCACTTTGCTCGATTCGTTCTTCCTCTCACTAATTTATACTTATAATTTCCTATAGCACTCTTATTGATCACTATATTAAATCCAAACTTATAATCATTTAGCTGAATGTCTCCGATACGATATAAAGCAATTATAAAAAAATGTTAATTGCTGCAGCTGCAACATATTTCACTGGTTTACATGAAACCCCGTATCTGCTTTCGTGTGAACTAGTGCAGGTGGAATATACTTGACGGTTTCAAGGATTCCCCTATATATGCTTTCATGTTTGATGTGTCGTTTTTGTTTCTCTTTATTGGGACTTATGTAATTTCTTCTACAGTCTCCTTACTCAAGGCTTGGCTGGTATTCAACCAGTTGATGTTCCTGGTATTGAAAATGTAAGTTTAATGTTCCCAATTACTCTTTTCTATATTCTAGTTGTCTCCATTTAGTTGAAGTTCAATTTATTTGGTGCCTCATTGCTTTTAACAGGTTAATGTAACTGAATTCATCGAGGGTCATTCGTCGTACCTTTGGGAAACCCAAGAGATTTTATAACTACTTGAGCTGGATACTTATTATCCTGTTTTTGGTGAGCGTATGATTTTACAGTTCTAATTTCTTAGTAGTATTTAGCATTCTTGCCACTCTTACTATGCGTGCATAGGTAAGCCGCTTCAGTATGTGAATAAGATTCTGAAACAAGAAACATAGAAGCAGAGACATTGGCTATTTTAGAAGCTCTGAGGTACTGTCATCGCCATCATCTAGCTAATGTTTGGTTGCAAACAGATTCGATGTTAGCTAAGGAGAGGACTGGGCAGTTGTTTAAGTCTGAACTGGAAAAAACCAGTAGCATGGATGCAACATTGCTCAGCAGTATGGTCCAGTTGTTCTGTTTGGAAGGCCTTTTGAGGTACAGAATATGGCGATGCGAATTGGGCACAACACAATGGATGTAATTTGGAGTATAGTACTAATGCAACTCCAAAATACAATACTTCAGGAGGTAGGAAGTGTAAAGGTGTCAACAAGAATCACAGATGGAATTATTTTGGAGAGTCCGAGCAACATAGGTTTCAGCTAACACTACCCAAACAAAAAGTTGCTAGCACCTACTAGTCCACGGATGCAGAAAACATGAAAGAGTCACCAACATTACAAAAACCTCAACCCAAAAGCAAGCAAATACTGAGAGTCAAATCCAATTAGCACAAAACCAAAAAGTTGAATTAACTCATCAAAATCAGCTCTTAAGAGATAATAACATATTAACCTCAAATAAGAAACAAACATCGTTTAGTTTTCACCAATCAATACTATTATTCATAACAAGGCTCACAATAGTGTTTTAAGTTCAGTTCAATCAAAATCAACAAAAATAGGAATTCACTTACTGCTATTCGAACAAAAGAACCAAGAACTAGCCACAAAGACACAAACTTTAATAGTCAAACTCAAGTAATCATCCAATCAACAAAAATCACCAACTGGCTATTACAAGAACATATTACCAGAGAAATTGGGGCAGCAAAGCGAAATGATTTTCCTGAATATTACCAGAGAAAGAAAAAGGAGCAGCGAAAGAAAAAACTACCCGAGAAATAAAAAAGCCCCCAAAATATTACCAGAGAAAGAAAAAAGGAGCAGCGAAACTATTTTTCAGAATAACCAAGAAAGCTAACATCGATAGCAAACATGGAACAAAGAAAATCCCATGGTTTCAAACAGAAACTCAAAACCTAACAAATAAATCCCCCAATTTTGCAAACTATAAATCACAAATGTATCATGTAATACAAACAAAGCAGAAGCAAATTAATGTGTTTACAAGAACTATTACCAGATAAAGAAAATATAAGGGAAAAAAGAAAGAGAAATCGAATAGTTATACCAACATCAAACATGGGAAAAATTGATGGCCTACCTCGGAGATTGCTCGTATGTTAGCCGAAACTGGTCGTCATTCACCGGCAATTGTCGTCCTTCGCCGAAACTGGCCGACTGAGTTCGTCGGTGGTGAGGTCGATGTGTTCTGGTTTAACCTTGAGAGAAAGATGTAGGTCGATGTGTTCTAGTTTAGAGAAACCGATGAAGAGTGACAGAAATTTCTATGTTATATTAAAGTGTTATTAAAATATTAGTGGAGTCATTTTTTTTTTTAATAAAAATATAGGAGGGAAAGTGAGGAGGGAAAAGTAAAACGTTCCCATAGACTTTTATTTTATAAAACCGTTCCCACAGGTAACTCTATGGTATCGCTTTTACAAACCGTCTCCATATATATACTTATGGTAACTGTTATTATACTATTGGAACAGTTACAAAACCGTTGCCCAATAACCGTTCCAATAAAACCATTTTTTAGTAGTTTCATCACCCTAGCTCTTAATTCCAAACATAGCTATAATGGGGTACTAGTGTGATACTTCATGGGAATGGGGGGTGATTACATTGTATTCATGTAAGATAAAAGGGTGTAGGGAGAATGTAAGCTAAGAATGGAGAGGAATGGGATATGGAAGATGAAACCTCCCATGAAAAGAACCTTGAAACCTTAATACACACTTAGTATTTGATAAAATGCTCAAGTGAGTTAAAACCATGAATGTCTTCCTAATTTTGGTTCAATTTGTTATATTGCAAAAAAATAGATTGAGGTTGCTAAGAGTTCTGGATAATTGTAGAGTCAAAGAAGCTCAATTGATTTATGTATGTCTAACTTTATTCTTCTTAGAATCGAACCCTTGGTATCCGAACGTGTGGTGTAAGTCCCTGACTTGATCATACTAGAATTGGTTGCATTAATGTATTGTGTTGAAAGACTTATGTTCTGTAATTGTTCTAGATGTTACCATGTCCTCATGTGTGCAATGCCTTACCTGATAAGACTTATTGATATGATTGGTACTGTTATTTCAACTTATAAAAAAGGGGAAAGGTTTGAATTGAAAAAGAAAAAGCGTCCAAGTGCCGAGAACAATTAATAAATGAGGTTGCATGTGCCATGTAATGAAAGATTGGAAAGACATGTGAATTGAGTTGAACAATTGGAAGGGGTTATGTATCAAGTGAGATGTCTTATATGATCACGTCGAGATCGGACGCCATGCTGTACACATGGTGGAATTTGTGTTGGAATTATTGATTTAAATTGTGGATATGGATATGTCTCACTTGGGATGTCTTAGTCGGTCGGGCTGAGACCGGACTCCGTGTAAACACACGGTGGAATTGTGAGTTGCGCCACTTGGCACTAAAGAATATTAACTTAAAAGATGGAAAGATTGAGTCGGAAACTATGTGATCCTTACTTGGTGTTTCTTTGTATTTCTGTGAAGCACTTATTGATTATTATGACTGCACTCTCTTTGTTTCACTGTTCGTTCTACAAAGATTTGGTGTTTGCCTTTACATACTAGTATTATTCGATAGTACTAACGTTCTATTTTACCGGGGGCGCTACATCTTTAAATAGATGTGGGTGGTTCCATCGCAGATAGCGTTGATCGCAGATAGTGGTGCTCCCCCTCACACTTCTCATAGCAGTCTTGGTGAGCCCCATTTCTTCCTGGGGTCATGTAGTTCTTCTTTTGTATTAGTTATCACATTTTGAGGTATAGCTTGGGCTTTGTTGTTGGCATTGTCATGTTGGCATTTTGTATCTTTAGAGGCTCTGTAGACGTTTATATGGGTCATGTATGGGTGTCGGGGTGGTCATTAAATCAAGTTGTGTTTTGAAACTCTTTTCCACAAAATGTTAAATTGTATGTACTTTTGGAAACTTAACTATGGGATAATGTGTATAAGGAAAAGTGAACTAGCTTCGTTTATATATTTGTATAACTGATCTCTGCTTTGTTTAACTAATGGTGATGTCTTCCCTTTTCAGATTATGAATGAGTCGGGTAGGAAGGGTTTAATAGGCTTGCTCGACCGGGTTAACTCGGTTGAGCGCCGGTTGCGCTCCCCGGGGTTGGGGCGTGATAAACTTGGTATCAGAGCCTAAGGTTTTGAAGTGTCCTAGGTTGTCTCGGAGCCTTGTCTAGTAGAGCCCTTCTTATCGGTGTGTTGTCGACCACATCTATAATTAGGGGGCTACTTGGACATTTAGGAATAATACCATTCATTGTTGTTCTATATCGTGTGAGAGAGCGGAATGTGAGGTTGTTCTCCTCTAACTCGTGCATTGCTATAACTTTCAGTAAGTGGCACCTAAGAAGAAAGCGAGAATTGGCCAAGAAGCCAATGCCACCCCAGGAGTGGCTGTTGACTCCCTACATGATACTGGGGTGGGGATAATCCCCTTACTATTTCATTGCATGACTCTTCTACTCCAGAACAGACTACACCAGTTCCTACACCTGCAGAGGGTGCCACAATCCCTCCCGCCGATATCCCTGCTCCACCTCCAGCCCCTACTTCCGGTGCTGATATTTCTGATGGGGATCTTGGGGGAGCTATTTAGATGCTGACTCAGTTAGTGGCTTCCAAGGCTTAGAGGTCAAATGTTGCACCCACCTCATTTAGCTTGCAAGGGGATTCTTCCGATTCCAGGGTAAACAGGTTCCTTCAGTTAGACCCTCTAGTGTTTGCAGGTACTGATCCCGGGGCAGACCCTCAGGATTTCATTGATGATGCATAAGACTCTCCGAGTTATGGGTGCTTCGGAGATAGAGGGAGTAGAGTTGTCCTCCTATCGTCTGAAAGGGGTGGCATATTCCTGGTTTGAGATGTGGGAGGATTCCCGTGAGGAGGGGAGCCCTCAGGTGAGATGGAGTGAGTTCGTGGATGCCTTTATAGACCATTTCTTGCTTGCCGAGACTAAGGCAGCACGTGTTGTGGAGTTTGAGACCCTTAAACAGGGTAGTAAGAGTGTGCATGGAGTTCGTGCACCTGTCAAAGTATGTTCTTCACATGATACCGACTATGGAGGTTAGGGTGCGTTAAATTGTGTAGGGCCTTAGCCCTTTGGTTATTAATGAGGCTGCCACAGCTGCTCTAAATTCTGACATGAAACATGGAAAGATGGTGGCATTTGCCCAAGCTATAGAGGCCCGAAAGTTAAAGCACAAGATGGAACGAGAAGGTAGTAGTAGGGCCCGGTCAGCGGGCAACCTTGGGGATTCATTTGTAGGTGGGAGATCATCTTTTCGGGGAGGATTATCAGTGCCATCCTAGTCTTATGCTCAGTGTTCAGCTAGTGCCCCCCCATCAGGGCACGCTCAGCAGCATGGGAGTCACTTTAGGCTCAGTCAGGGCAACAAGGGGTCCCACCATCAAGGCCGATCAGGAGGGAGATTCTAGCAGAAGCAGAGGCCCCCGTGCCTTAAGTGTGGGAGGATATATTCGGGAGTCTTCTACCTAAACATGCCAGTATGTTATGGGTACAGGATGAGAGGCCATATTAAGAGGGAGTGTCGTGCATCCCGGCAGGATGCGGGCAAGGGCACAACTCAGTTATCAAGTCCTAGAGCTGCTACATCATCGGCACACCATCTAGCTCGAGGCTCTACAGCACCCGCATGGCGTGGTGCAGCTAGGGGTGAGAGTTCGGGAGGACTCAGTAGGTTCTATGCTATGAGTGGTCTACAGAGTGCAGAGGCTTCTCCAGATGTCGTCACAGGTATATTGATTGTTCAATCTCATGATGTGTATGCCCTTATTGATCCTGGATCATCTTTGTCCTATGTTACTCCTTATGTTGCTACGAGCTTTGGGATAGAACCGGAACATCTTAATGAGTCGTTCCTTGTATCTACTCCAGTTGGCGAGTTTATTACGACCGTGCAGGTTTATTGAGATTGTGTTGTCATAGTGTGTGGTCGGTATACCATGGTTGATCTCATTGAATTGGGGATGACTGATTTTGATGTAATAATGGGAATAGATTGGCTTTATTCATGTTTTGCCAAACTCGATTGCCAAACCAGAATTATGAGGCTCGAGTTTCCTAACGAGCTACTTGTTGAGTGGGAGGGAATAATGTTTTTCCAAAAGGTAGGTTTATTTCTTACCTTAAGGCCACGAAGATGATAAGGAAGGGGTGTATTTATCATTTGGTCCGAGTTGCGGACCCCACTACAGAGGTGCCTACCCTTGAATATGTACCAATTGTGAATGGATTCCCGATGTCTTTCCGGATGAGATCCCTAGGATTCCTCCCGACAGGGAGATTGATTTTGGTATTAATGGGATGCTGGACACACAGCCTATATCCATTCCACCTTATAGAATGGCGTCGGCGGAACTGAAAGAGCTAAAGGAACAACTAAAGGACTTGTTAGAGAAAGGTTTTATCTGACCGAGTGTGTCGTCTTGGAACACACCGGTTCTCTTTGTCAGAAAGAAAGAAGTATCGCCACGAATATGTATTTACTACCAGCAACTCAACAAGGTCACAATAAAAAATAAATACCCATTGCCTAGAATAGATGATTTGTTTGATCAATTACAAGGTGCTAAGTTCTTCTCCAAAATTGATTTGCGGTCGAGGTATCATCATTTGAAGATAAGGGAGCAAGATATCCTGAAAACAGCTTTTATAACCCAGTATGGGCACTTTGAATTTTTGGTAATGTCCTTCGGGTTGACAAATGCCCCGACAACCTTCATGGATCTTATGAATCAAGTCTTCAAGCCGTTTCTCGACTCATTTGTGATAGTTTTTTGTGATGACCCAAAGGATCATCTTATGAATTAGAATCTATTCAAGGCTCATTAGACTTAAAAAGACTAATTTTATTTACCTCAATTTGCGTGCACAGTCCGGGCATAAAATCGAAAAGCTTTTATGTGGAAATATGAGAAATAGTAATTTTTAGAGTTAAAATTTGGTTTTAGTTGACTTTGGTTAACCTTTTGAGTAAATGGACCCGAGTCTGTATTCCGGCGATCCCGGGAGGTCCGCAGTAAAATATGGGACTTGAGCGTATGCCCAGAATTGAATTCTGAGGTCCCTAGCCTTAGAAAACAATTTTTGAAGAAAATTGTTGTGCTGGTTTTTAATGGAAATAAAGAAATGAATTAATGTTTGAACGAGTTGGTATCGGGCACGTATTTTGGTTCCGGAGCCCGGTACAAGTGTTTTATGATATTTAAGTCCTATCTGTGAAATTTAATGATAATCGGAGTTGATTTGACCTGATTCGGACGTCCGGTTGAAAAGTTAAAAAATTTGAGTGTTCTTGAGAAAATCATGAGTTTTGAGGTTAAATATGTGGTTTTTGATGTTATTTTGATGATTTTATCGCACAAGCAAGTCCGTATGATATTTTTAGACTTGCGTCCATGTTTGGTTTGGAGACTCGAAGGCTTGTGTGAGTTTCAGATAGGTTTAGGCTATGTTGTGCTTGTTTTTTATGCTTTGTCGTCGTTTCTTCAAGCATAAATGATACAACATTAAGCAAATGAGCTCCAAATTCAGTATTTATTGACACATTATATCTGTAACGTAATTACGGAGCCATAGGAAAAAGAATCATCGAATTTGGACATCGTATGAGGAAGTTATGCTCATTTCCGTGTCGGAAAAAATTGCTTGTTTTCGGTGTGGTCGTAATTGCAAACTTTTTCATCGCAATTGCGATGCCCAGTTCACAATTGCGAACATTTTGTCGCAAATGCAAATTTTTCCAGCCCTTCCTTGTTCACAATTGCGAAGGTTTACTTCGCTTTTGCGAGGGTTCGCAATTGCGAACCCTGGATCGCAAATGCGACATCTGCATCCTATTAAGTGAGATTTTAGACGGGATTTTCACCCATTTTTTAATTCTCTCAAACCCTAGACCTCCAAGGGTGATTTTCAAAAGACCCAAACTTCTCCAAATCATTGGTAAGTGTTCTCTAACTAATTTCTTTCATTCCTTAACAACTTTTAACAAGATTTCAACCTAGAATCTAGGGTTTTCATGGTAAAATTTGGGATTCTTGGGTAGAACTTAGGAATTTTAAAATTTGGGGATTTAGACCTCGAATTGAAGTCGGATTCCAAAATCAATTGTATATCCAGGATCGGGGAGAATGGGTAAACAGGTTTTGGTCTGAACCTCGAGTTTATACCAAGCGGGCCGGGGGTCGATTTTTGTCTTTTGATAAGAAAAACTTAGGAAAAATATAGTTATTCATTAAAATTAATTCCTTTTAGAAATAATTGATGATATTGAACCAATTGTGATTAGATTCGAGCGGGTTAGAGGCAAATTCAAAAGGAAAAGTTGTGCTAGAACAGTGATTTGCTTGTGAAATTGAGGTAAGTGCTTGGTTTAACCTTGACTTGAGGGAATAGGAATCCCCAAATTAAATGCTATGTGAATTTACATGTGTGTGGTGTATTGGTGAGGTGACGAGTATCTATGCACCACCAAATTACTTGTTGAACATGATCCCTTTCCCGTTTCCAATTTAATTTATCCCTAGTTTAATTGTTTTATGATCATTGATGCCTTCATGTCTACTTGGTCCGTAAAATTGTTGTTAAGTATTGTTTCAATTATTTTGAAAGTGTTACTTGTTCCTTAGTCATATTGTAGTACATCTGGTTGAGCTGGTTGTTAGTGTTACATTATACATTTCGGTTAGTTTCGCTGTGTAGTGATATTTGGTGAAGTTTCTGAATAGTACAATTTCCTGTTTATGATAAATGAGATTTAAGTATTGTGAAAGACTTGGAATCTGATTTGTGAAACTTTATTGTAAATAAAGAGATGAAATGTGATTTGTCTGGTGGGAGCGAGTTGCACGCCGCAACAGGACAAATAAGGGTGATATATATATATATAAAAAAAAAAAATATATATATATATATATATATATATATATATATATAGGGAGAAGCAATAAGGGGTGACAGGTGGGATCGGGATGCACGCCGCAACAAGGAGAAATAAGGGAGAATACTCATGTTTTACTATTTATAAAATAAAGGCTGGAACACTCATTGTTATATTGTCATTATTTCATATTCTGCTCTTACTGTTATTTAAAGTGAAACTTATTCTGTTTACGATTGTTGAGACATAAATATTGTGAAAGGATTTGACTTAAACTGTGTAAATCTTTTTATAAATAAAGAGATGTGATTGTCTGGTGGGAGCGGGTTGCACGCCGCAACAAGGAGTGATAAGGGTGGACATGTGGGATCGGGTTGCACGCCGCAACAGGAGAAATAAGGGTGATATATATAGGGAGGAGCAATAAGGGTGGACAGGTGGGAGCGTGTCATGACCCAAAATCCAACCTTTCAGACCGTGACTACGTCTAACGTTGAACCCGCTAGACAAGCCAACGTGCACAACACTTTGACATCTATAAAACAACGTAACAATAATAAGGCCAATTAACTTTCCAACCTCTACTGGAATATCTCAATTTCCTTAACTTTCAACCTTTACCGAACATTTCCAAATCACTTCAAAAGTTTTTACAGCGGAAAAGTAATAATATTCCCAAAACGCATAATGAAATGATAAAGGTAACAACATCGCAAAATCCCAAAACCGGGGTGTCACAACCTCACGGACTATCTATAAGAGTACTAAAGACAAGTCTGAAAGGAAATACAGTATTGTCTTTAGAACTGAAAGAAAAGTAAGACAATAGGACACAATAGCAAAAGAGCCTCCAGGGTCCACGAACTCCAGTGGTATACCTTGAAGCTCAATGTGGACTGAAGGTGACTCCTTCAGAGCGATCCACGGGGTCCGGGAGCGGGATCTGCACAACATAAAGAAGTGCAGTGTAGTATCAGTACAACCGACCCCATGTACTGAGTAAATGCCGAGACTAACCTCGGCCGAAGTACTGACGAGGCTAGACTTGACAATAACGATAACATGTCCTATTCTACAACAGGTAACAAGGATAATACAAGAAAAGAGATAAGCAACAAGTGAGGGTTACGGGAGTAGTAAAGGGGAAACAAGTGAAGTGAAGCAGTCTAATTGACAGATAGAAGTAAAC